>JAMPIV010012417.1:0-15000 GCA_024509875.1 Oreohelix idahoensis
TGGTTTTGTGTGTTGTGGTGGGTGGGTTTTGGGGGTTTGGTGGGGGGTGTTTGGGGTCGGTTACGGGGGTTAGGTAGTGGGGTAGTGGGGGGGGGGTTAGGTGGGGGGGGGGTGAGTTTATGGATTGGAGAGAGTATTGGGGGGGGGTGTGGGGAGGGGGGGGGTGATGCTATAGGTCTTATGGGGTGTATTAGAGGGGGAGTGAGGGGTGGATGAATAGGGATTGGGGTGTCGTGAGGGGAGGCGAGCGTTGAATGAGTGGGTGAGTGTGGTGTGTAAGAGGTGCGTTCCTTAGTGTTGTGAAGAGTATATAGCTTGTCGATTGGGACCCCGTTGGATGTGGATTGTGGGTGGGGGTAGTGTGGTTTTGGGTGGGGTTGGGTGGGGTGGTTTGTGAGTGTTTGTTGGGGGGGTTTTAAAAGGAGTTTTGGAGGGGTGATTTAGTATCTTTTTTGAATTTAGTTTTTGGTGGTGGTAGGGTGATAATGGGGTTTTTATTTTGCCAGAGCAGCGGCCTGATAGGCCTACTCTTTACGATTTCCATCTGCCGTGGGATATTTAACGTGCACAACTTGCACACGGGACCTCTATTTTTTTCGCCCTTATCTGAGAAGGCATGGCATCCGATCTCACTGCCCAGGAGACCTGGGGGGGGGGGGGGAATGACATCATTAGGACCACTGGTTCTGAACAAAATATTTTCCATAAATTATTTTCCATCAACTGGGAATCGAACCCGGTACCTCTAGAACTCGAGGCGGACGCCATACCTGCTTTAAAAAGGCTGACTATTCTTAAATACGCAACGCCTTTCTTAAATAGACAATAATTTGCTTTAAATAGACAATGATTTTTGTTTAAACAGGCAATTACTGGTCTTAAACAGAGAATGACTTGTCTAAAACATGCAGTTACTTGCCTTAAATAAACAATATTGTTTTAACGGACAATTACTGGTCTTAAACATGCAATGACTTGTCTTAAATTTACATACCTTGACTTAAACAGACAATGAGTTGTCTTAAACAGATTATACCTTGACTTAAACAGACAATGACTTGACTAAAACAGATTATACCTTGACTTAAACAGATTATACCTTGACTTAAACGGATTATACCTTGACTTAAACAGATAATTCTTCTTCTTCTTCTTCCGTCCTTAGCCACCGACCGTCAAAGCAGTCAGTGGCCATCACGCCTAGTGGCGTCTTAGGGCAACAGATAATACCTTGACTTAAATAGATAATACCTTGACTAAACAGATTATACCTTGACTTAAACAGATTATACCTTGACTTAAACAGATAATACCTTGACTTAAACAGATAATACCTTGACTTAAACAGATAATACCTTGACTTAAACAGACAGTGACTTGTCTTATACAGACAATACCTTGACTTAAACAGTTAATGACTTCTCTTAAGCAGGCAGTAACTTGTCTTAAACAGACAACTTAGTTTAAACAAAGAAAAACGTGCATTAAACAAAAGGCTGTTTAAACAGAGAATGACTTGTAGTAAACAGAAGGTAGTTTGCATTAAACAGAAGACTTGTATTAAACAGACAACAACTTGTATTAAACAGACAGTCATTTGTATTAAACAGACGTTGACTTGGATTAACCAGATGACGACATGTATTAAACAGATGATGACTTGTATTAAACAGATGACGACATGTATTAAACAGACGATGACTTGAATTAAACAGACTGTGACTTGTATTAAACAGATGGGACCCAAAGACGCAGCAACAAAGAATGCAGTCAGCGACTCATAGCTTGACTGCTTGTGTCAGGGTCAGCGAACCAGAGCTGACCAAGACCCTACGCCACCTCCAAGTGGTGGTCCTGGAAACAGGCTGCATCACTGCAGTCTGGCTGAGAGAGTAGGGATCGAAGAGGGAAGGCAAACCCGGTCCCAAAAAAATGCCGTGCTGAAGTCGGATGTGTCGGCCGAAAGGGCAGATATCGCAGCTTCGCTGTAAACAGACACAACCCAACCAACGTTCTTTTCAGGACGAACGAGGAAGAAGAAGAAGAAGTATTAAACAGATTATGACTTGTATTAAACAGACAACAACTTGTATTAAACAGACAACTACTTGTATTAAACAGACGGTTGCTTCTATTAAACAAACGATCACTTATATTAAACAGATGTCGATGTGAATTAAACAGACAAAGACTTGTTTTAAACAGATGACGACATGTATTAAACAGACGATGACTTGCATTAAACAGACAATGACTTGTATTAAACAGACCATGACTTGTATTAAATAGATGATGACTTTTATTAAACAGGCAATGACTTGTTTTAAACAGACTATGACATGTATTAAACAGACGATAACTTGTATTAAACAGACGAAGACTTGTATTAAACAGACGAAGACTTGTATTAAACAGACGATGCCTTGTATTAAACAGACAGTGACCAACAGACATGTACCCGCCTCATTAATTGGTCATCCATTACCTTTACGTTCTCCGAGGAGCATTAGCCCTTAACTAATTCATGCCAAGCCTTCTAGTCCTGTGCCATCCTCACAATGTCTCCCTATGCCCTCCTCATTAGTTTCATGTCTGTCTCCATTTCCCCTCTCCATGTGCAACTCGGTCTCCCTCCATTTTCCCTCTGCATGTGCCAATTGGTCTCCCGTCATCAATGGCACTCCATGAACCCCATAAGGCGATTTTCTCAACGTGTGTCGAACCCAATGCAACTCCCTCCTCTCTCATCTTCTACCACTAGCACTCATCTGGCTTCAGCCATCAGTTCCAAAACGGTGATCCTGCCACACTTTCCCATGCCCTCAACTTCACGCAAGTACGAAACCATCGAAGTCTGCAACTTCTCGGTTGTAATCTATATCGTTCTCCATGTTTGACAGCTACACAACAGGACTGTCCCGACACCTGAACCGAAGACCTTTGATCATTGTGTTGAGCATGATTTTCCAGGACTTCCATATATTTCCAAATGCAATTACAACTCCTCTTGCTTTCTGTACTTTTATTTCAACAGCACGGCCCGTTCCTCACATTTTGTCCACACTGCTGCCAAAATACAATTGTCAGTCCCACATTCTGCTAGCAAGCCTGCCCAAGGGAAATTCGTTCATCATCTGCACCCATTGGCACAACACTTGTCCTTTCCCCTTTGTCCCATTAGGGACAAAAATTAACGAAACTAAAGACTTTTATAAATAGGTGCTTGCATGGAACAGAAGGATTTAAGTGGTATCCGTGGCCGTTGACTAACTGGTCTCCGTTAGCTACTTCTGTTTGATCATATAATGGGATTCGTATCACTGCCCTTCAGCAGACTCATGTGTCATGTAGTTTACATTGGACACATTGACTCAACAAAATAGATTCAGAAAGCCAACAGCAGACTTTTCAATAATTCATATGATGAAACTTTATTTACAGATGGATGACTTGATCATGGCTAAAGACTTTACAGCATAAGCTCAGCCTTCTAGTTTCGCTGGCAGACACAATTAGTATGATATTCACAATTATATGATTTTCTCTCACTCTCTCTCTCTCTCTCTCTCTCTCTCTCTCTCTCTCTCTCTCTCTCTCTCTCTCTCTCTCTCTCCCTCCCTCTGCTAATTGCCCTGGTGGCAATTGGGGTCCAAAAGTTCAGAACGACTGTTGTTGTTTTCACTACTGTCATTGCTCTTACTTGCAAAAACAACTCTCTTAAATTCTGTTGTTGTCATCTGCTGCTGCTTTGGTATATCTTATTAAAGAAACTGGCCTAACCGCCAGGGATGAGCGTTTACCAAGATTTATTCTGATTCTCGACTGTCTGTCTATCTTTTGGTCTTCACTACAAATAAAAGTTCATCAAAAACTTTACACATACCTGGTATTCCGAACTGAACACATTCGTTTGACATACTGAAATAATTGACGTCTTGTCATCACACACAAATAAAACTGTCTTTCAACAGTAGTGGCATTTGAGAGCAAAGTTCGAGTGATAGTATACAACTTCTGCAAACCGCAGGTCAACCAGATACATTGGCTATATCACCCGATTCACGAACTCTATGCAAACATAATGCTCACTCCGTCAAGACTCAGAAAAAGAACTGACTTAATCTAGAACTTCGATTTACCACTATAACTTTGTCCGAAATATACAGAACAAAATTGTCGCTCACAAACAACTCTGTCACCAAGTTCACGTGGAAATATCGCTTTCTCGGCGATTTTAAGGGGAGGTTTCACCTAAAAAATTTTTTTTTTTATTTTTGTCTTTACAAGCTCCAATTTTTTTGGGCATGTTTAGGACATCAAAGCATCTAATAAAAAATGCTCAATCATTGGAAAATAATTATATTGGGTCCTAATTTGCATATTGTTACTAAAAATAGAAACTTTTTTGTGTCAAGATGCACACTTTATTTGCAAAGATAGGACATTGGAATTTGGCTTGCACATAGATCACAGCATTCTCAAGACGCCCTTCTAGTTTCATTTCCAAAAACTGTCCAAGGAATGTTATATGAATTTTCACAAATTAGACCCATTATACTTGATAAAAATACAGGGTAGAGATACTTTAAAAATTCACTGATCAAAAAGTTACAGGTTTATACTTTTAAAATAGCAGGGGAACAAGCACTATAGTATGATATTACAGTATACAAAGTTTAAAGCCTTTAGCTTTACAACTTTTTGAGTAATCCTGACATGATGTCATCAAAATTGCTGAAAAACAATATCGTAGAAATAAGCAAAATACAGAGAAAACATGCCTTAAAATAGTCATACTCACATTAGAATCCACCAATTGCATATCCATTCTCTTTGTTGGTATTCTTATAATCCAGGAAAGATTTTCTGTGCCTGTATTCTGCTTTTTTCATATCATATAATCTTAGGGAAGCAGAGACCCATGCCGCGTCAAAACCAGAAAATCCTTTGAAGCAGTATTTCCCAAAAGATAGACCAAGATTTTCAAAAAATTCCTCTTCTCCCAAGTTCTCCATCATTGAAAACTATCAAAGCATCATAAACTGAAAGTTCTAATCTGTCTCTTCCTACAAATGCTGCTTTGGGACATCTGTTGCAGATCAGATTGTGGAAAGACTCATTAGAGTTCTGTGTTCCTCCATGAAGACATTTTGACAACAAGAAGTCTGAAGACAATTCAACAAAAACAGGCTGAATTTTTCTTTAATGACAAATTTAGGCAGCCTGTTTTTGTTAGCCTTGTTTATATCCTATTGGGGCACCAATCTCCAGAATCTCCAGCACCGTGCTTGAGAATGGCCATTATGCTTTTTTTTCATATTGGAAATTGAACCAATATTTCCACTTTATTGCGGCACTGAACTGTAATGACCTTGTATTCTCATAATAGTACTCTTTGTTAATCTTCCAAAATTTCCAATACCCTTATAACTTTTTTCCCATCTTCTTCATTCTGCTTGCCTTTACATTCTGCAACTTTATCAAGAGGGAGACGTCGTCCCATTCGTTTCTGAACATGGCCGCAGCATTCTAATATTTTCGATTTGAAGTCCAGGATACATTGTGGCTTTGCCTCGGCAACAGATTTAAAACTTTTTGAATCCCCATCTCCAAGATATTTTACATACTTCAAACCATGTTTTTCCTCAGATCTTCTAAAAATATTAATCATTCCATTTGATTTCATCAGATTTTTTTGGCATTGATTTGTGACCTTCATCCACACTGCAAATTCTTCATCTGTTTTGTATTTCTTTATAAACAAGTGAAAGTAAATGAACTTGACAGGCCATAGTGAGTCTCATTCACTGTGTATAAAGACTCTGTAAACTGATTCTGCTCACTGCTCGTAGTGACAGGTGATGTTAAACACTTTGGACATCATCATCATCTCAACCCGTAACCCGTCATGGGTCGTAGGGGTGCCATGGTGGAAGCATCAGCAGACATGGAGTCATGACGAGTTACATGCCCAAACCAGGCAAGCTTTCGACCTTTCACTACTGACAAAAGTGGTTCTTGGTGGCCTGCATAGGTGTTTATCTTCTCTCTAACATAGACAATTGTTTTGTGCTCTTTATAGCAAATGCGCAAAATTCTTCTATAACATTTATGCTCGAAAGCCTGAATCCTTCGCTCCGTATCTACAGTGAGTGTCCAGCCCTCACACCCATACAAGAGAATAGATAATACAAGTGATTTGTATAATTTGATCTTCACAGGAAAACTGATGTTACTTTTCCAGATCACATTCAGCCTTGTCATGGCAGCTGAGGCCATCTCAAGTCTTGATTTCTTTACTTGATCTTCCATCACTACATATAATGGACATGGGAACTGTTTAACAAACTGCAAGACGCGTTCAATGCTGATAATTCTGTACCCTTCAATAGTTTCAGGATCAGTGTGTTTCACAGCTGTAGAAGTAACACTATTTAATTAACAAAATGATATTTCATTAATCTGATATGTAGGCCTAGCCGTAATTTTCAGTAGTTTCATGGAACCATAAGACCTTTTACCTCTAAATTTCCTCTTAATGGGCCTATCCTTCCTTCTTTTACATGATGCTGTTGATTTATTAACACAATCCATTTTATTAAATAAGAAATCACTATAAATCTAACCATAATCGCAAATTCCACTTCGAAATTGACAGGAAGCACGATTCAGTATAAACATACAAGCATGCCTATTTTGATGTAAGCTTGATTCTGATTGGTTGAAGCTGGCGATCTTTGAACCTCAAGAGAAGTATCAGCCAATGAAATCTTATTTTATGTTTAAGGCTTATAACTGTTAAAAAATTTAATCTAATGCCTTGGCTGGACTAAATACCGAAAAAATTATTAAAATATGTTAATAAATAAAAAAGTTATAACAAAATAATTTTTTTGCATATATAATTAGCTGATTTGTGGCTGAACATACATATTTGAAAAATTAATTTTAAATATTTTTAAGCTGAAAACTGCAATAAAAAACATAGCGTTAGGTAGAAAAATGGTGACACTAAACTGTAGCATCAATATTGCAAAAATGATAATTTTTAAACAAAATGCCAAAATATGGGTGAAAAGATTACCGTCCCTCAACTAAAGGTATTAAACTCCTGTCTCTATTTTAGTCCATCCATGTTTCTCCTACGTTATTTCCCTTTGACTATAAATCTAAAAACTCCAGCTTACCAAATAAACCTAATCTAACAGAATCTTATGCTCATAACAGTCTCCCGGCTGCAGTATGATGAGATCGCTAATATGGAACTGATGGCAAGAACCAGACACGTGACAGTGGAACGAGAGATTAGAAGAAGACGCTAGAGATGGGTTGGCAGTTGGCACTTATTGAGGAAACCCGTTGATAGCGTTACCATGCATTTCTTATTCTGGAATGGCCAGGGTAAGAGTGGTAGAACATGAAAGAACACATGGAGATGATAATTGGAGACAGACGTGAAGGGGATACAGATGATGATGACCCTCAGACCCAGACGCCGTGACCTCTCATCAAGCACCTTCACCCCGTCTTGCATCTGGCTACAGCCATGAGATAGACGAGCCAGGTTATCGGCAAAATCTAGATCGTCAAATATTCACGAGCGGCGTAAGGGCTACCTGTGTGACAGACGTATTAACATAGACAACCATTTCAAGAGAACAACAAATAAATGACTACTTTATATACAGATTTATTTTTAAGCAATCTGCCCCCTCCCCCCCCCCCCCCCCCCCCCCCCCCCCCCCCCCCCCCCCCCCCCCCCCCCCCACCCCCCCCCCCAACCAAAAAAAAAAAAAGAATACATATATCGATTGGACATAAAGTTGACCTTTGATTCTTGTTCTTCTAGCATCGTCGAGGTATATTTCTGTTTTATCCATCAAATGCCTTTTCTAGTCTACAAATCTGATATTAACTTCCTGATGTTTTAAATCCTTGTAATTAACATAAGATCGACTTAACTTTCTATTTTATCAGTTTCCGCGATTTCATTGAATATATCCAGTCTTAGTTTGTGTGTGTATGTTGGACTTGATTTCTTAGCATCATCATTCTCATTCATACATTTCGGGGGATTCAGACTGCCAAAGAGAGGTAGCACCTTTCCGAGGAGAGCATTCGCACAGTTGTCCTGCATCTGTGGCTCGAATCCATTGGTCCACCTTGAGCAGTCAAGCTTGGTGTATGGCTTCCAGAAGTTACAAATAGTAGCGGCCATCCCCCGGTTACAGTCTCGACCAACTGGCCAAACTACGCTGAGAGTCCTTGCATTACTTGGGTCCCTCCCCCCACACCTTCGAACCCCAGACGCCCACTTGTGTATGAAACCAGCCCTCGAGCCACACTGCAGATCCCTTTTGTAAAGGCACCTATCAAGCATGACGTGACGATCCCACTGATTAAGCAAGAAGATCTAGTGCTGTCATAGACGCTGACAATTACATAGTGGTACTAGCCAGACAAATATCAAGTCATTGGGTGGCGGAGATTGCCAGTGGTGATCCCCACAGAGATTTTAGTGATACGTATGAGGATTGCAAACCATCACACCTGAAGGATGCTTTTGGACTGGGGGATTTGGCACTGGCATGCCCAGTGCTGCAAGGCAAATTGACCACCAAACTGGTCTCCAATTATGGGTCAAATAATAATAGATCCCTTCTGGAGTAATGGAACTGATGACCGGTCAGTAACGCATCATATTTTGGTGATGCCTAGCTGGCCGGGAGGATAGTGTGATTCGCGTGTATAGCTAGGCGGTGTTGTCGTACGGAAGGTACGGGGTTCGAACCCTGGGTAAGCCACTCACGTCTGTTGTTTTTCTGTTGTCTACTGTTCTACTTCTTTATTTCTTACGAGTGCCTGAAAACATACCTTCATGTTTGTCTAATATTTTTTTACTGTTTACAGGCCTCGGGTTTCCCTTCCTTATATGTTATTAATGTTCACTTTGTCTGAGCAGGAAAATGAGGTAACGATGATTCGGAGACCATCCGCAAAGGAAGAAGAAGCCCGAGGTGAAACCATCTGATCCAATGTTGTTCGTCCATCACAAGTGATGAAGACCACTCTGTTCATCCAATTTATTAGGATGTTAGGATAGTCTATGAGTACGAAGGTGACTGATGAGCCCGATGCGGGCCTGGAAGGATCTCGGACAGTGTGGGCAGGGAATGTTTGCTTCATGTGAAGGTTTTATTTCACGATCTTTTCTAGCTTGTCTCCATCTGATCCAGAACATGACAAGCCTACATGTCTACTCACAGTGCCGGATTAAAGCAACTGGAGGCCCTGGGCTAGAAGACTTGGGAGGCCCAAACTTAATAGCATCTGACAATGAGGAAAAAAAAAACGTCGTTCTCTTCTTTATCCACACAATGAAAGTAGAACATTTTTGAAATTTTAGCATTAATAAAAAGATTGTTGATAAATGTATAACCTTTAATAAGTTTACAAAAGTATGGAACTAATGAAGACGTTCACACACAACATTCATATCTATGTTTAAACATTACACTACATACAAACTCAAAACAGTTTCTTTCGTGTATTTTTGGATGTAAATTTATCAATTATGTCATTAAAATCAGTAAGTCGCAGTTTATCATTTTCTGTGCAGAGAATGCTAAGATCAGACAACCGATCTTGGGACATTGTTGACCGCAGATCATTCTTAATCCGTTTTAGTCTAGAAAATGATCTTTCACCATTACAATAAGTAACCATTTAAACACAGTAACAATCTGAAAATTGTTTCCACATTTGGAAAAGCTGTCTGAATGTTTTCTTGGAATATTATTTGATACATATCCTGGTGGCTGAAATTGTATTTTTCAGGGTGAGCGTGTTTAACGTACAGGTTGAAGTGCAAGAGTTCATCGATTAGACTGAGGTCAACATCCTTTGGATACTCTTGCATCAACATCTCGACACCATTATGAATTTGTTCCTTGGTTGCTTGCAGGTTCACCAAAAATGAAAAAGTGCCAGCTACACTTCTATACACTGTTGCTCTTCTGTCTAGGTTGGCTTCAAGAGCATCCATGACAGAAATAAATACATTTATTCTAAAACTGTGTCTTGGAGAAAGTTCGTCTAAAGCTTCGGTTCTGGCAGCCAAAATCTCATCACAAAACACACTTTATGCCAGCAGACAATAGTGGTGGGGAATGGACAGCGATGAAGCACACCTTGGACCCTACATTCCAAAACCGGAGAGTGTCCCATACTTGTCACTCAAAAATACCAGCCAGCCAGTGAAGAGTGTTAAGCCTTGTCTCATGACCTGCTGAGTTTGAGCAGACCTCTGGGTTTCCAAGAAAGCCCTAGAAACAACACGCCATCCCCACTCTCTACCCCAAACTGAGAAATATGAAAAAGCCAGGTAAAACAAAATCTTTTGAGCTCGGACGTCGCCTCATAAAAGTTCACACCACGAGCGATAAGTCAATTACGAGGAGCACATTTAACATTCTCCAGGTGAACATCTCTGGACTGAGAACAAAGACTCTGGAGATGGGAAAAACAGCTAAACGAACTCAACATGCATATCGCACTAATGCAGGCAACGCTTCTAGCTGATAAAGAACAACCCATATTAGGCTATACCGTGTACTAATGCAAATGAGATAAGTGCAGAAGTATTGCAACGCTTCTAAAAAGTGATGTCCAGTGAGAAGTTCAAAACAAAAGAAACGATGGAAATGATATCCAAGGGATAAAAGTATGGCACAAGGGACTGCGGTTCACTCTATTCCATGTCTACTACCCTCCCAATTCCAAAAGCCAGATCAACATTCACAACACTGATCTCCAAAAACTCATCATAGCAGGAGACTGTAATGCGGATACAAAGATAGGTGCTACAGAGGCCAGAGTAGAATCTTCAAGTTGACGTTGACCTGCCAAAATTGCCTGTTCCTATTTACTAACTATTTTCTTAGTCTCGTGGTTGTAACACGTCTCGTGCAACACGCATGAGGTAGTCACATAGGGTACCAAGCGTCTTCTAACCCCGTCTCATGTTGGCGTGAAGCGTTGACTGGTGGCAACTTGAACCACAAACTTATACCATAAACTCAAAGGAGACACATGTCTCTGCTAAGTATTGGGTCTCCTGACATAGTCATCAGACGATCTCCGCTTCCATCCACAACTTTATCTTCCTCAGACGTTTTATCTACATCAGCGTAAATTTTAGCCTCAGTGATCGGATGAAAGTGCTTTTGGACAGCGGAAGACGACAATTGAGGAATATATATATATATATATATATATATATATATATATATATATATATATATATATATATATATATATATATATATATATATATATATACTGAAGCACATTAAAAACTGATGCCGAGAAAATTACTGATGCCGAGAAGCTGGAAAAAAAAGTGTGGGAATGGATTTCCCCGTGTTTGTCATGAGGTAGAGAGCGAATCGCTGCTGGAATGGAAAGTGCATGATTCAACCCACGGGTTTGTGTACAGACTACATGAAAACAATGAAAGTTACAGGTGCAACACGATTCCCAACAGCTATGACCCTGAAAATGTGTACGCGTTGTGGCAGTATACTCGGTGTAAAAAGGCCGTTGAGACAAACACCCAGTACATGTGCTTGAAATACCACGACTATCTGAAAACGATCGCCAACGAGCCATTGGTATGTTGGAGACCGGAATGAGCTCGCGGGCCATTGCCAGAAGGATGAATTGCCACCACAGCACTATTGTTCGTCTCAATGAACGTTACGGAACCACTGGCAGTGCCCGGGATAGACTTCGGAGTCGCCAACCACGAGTTACTACCCCTGCGCAAGATCGCCATATTGTGCTGAATCACCTAAGGAATCGTTCTCTCCCGGCAAGTCAAACAGGAAGAGCAATAGTGGGTAGACGTGGGCAAGTCTCTCGAATGACAGTCATACGACGACTCAGAGATACAGGCCTTACTGCAAGACGACCTTATGTTGGGCCAAACTTGACTCACAGACATCGTCAGCAGCGCCTGCAATGGGCAGAGCAACATGTCAGATGGACTAGACTGCAGTGGAATGCTGTCCTATTCACAGACGAGAGCAGATTCAACATATCCTTTGCTGATGGACTTATGCGGATTTGGCGACGGTGTGGAGAGCGCTTTGCAGATTGCTGTGTTCGTCAGCACAACCGATTTGGAGGTGACAGTATTCACATTTGGGGAGGATTCAGTTTTCACCATCGCTTGCCTCTTCACGTCTTCCGTGGAAATATTAATGCTGGGACATATCGAGATGAGGTTCTGGATGCATTGGCTGCTCCTCCGTTCACAAATTATCCAGACTTGCAGCTTCTCCAGCAGGATAACCAACGTGCGCACACCGCATGCAATACGCAGCAATATCTACAGCAGCAGAACATTGTGACGATTGATTGGCCTGCCCTATCACCAGACATGTCCCCTATAGAACATCTGTGGGACGAGCTTGGACGCAGATTCTACAGGCAAGGTTCTCCAGCTAATCTGCAACAGCTCGAAGCTGCTCTTACACGTGAATGGGACTTGATTCCCCGGAAATTCCTTCAGAGACTTGTGCGTTCCATGCGGAGCCGCTGCCAAGCTTGTTTGCAAGCACACGGTGGACATACCAGATACTGAGGATAGTGTGAATGAATTTTTTTATTGGTTGCATTTTTGGTTTTCTCCCTTGCCTGCACAGAATGCAATGAATTTCATAACAATGAAATGTACAAATTAATGACAAGCATGGATTCATAGGAAAATGAATAAAGATTCCAAATATGTAAACTTTTAAACACTTATTTTTACATTTCACACTCTGTTCGTGGATTATACAGGTGGTGCGTTTTTAATGTGCTTCAATATATACATACAGTACTTTGCAAAAAAAATGGCAGTCATATTGCTCAGCTAAATATGCTGAAATCTAATTAAATATGCATGTTCTGCCCCAAAATTGCACTCCACTTAAGTGAGCAAACACTACCAAAAGTAAAAAAAAACATTAGCGGAGAGTAAAGTCCCTTGATAATAGAGCAGACGACAATTTCTAATGCTAGTGGCATAAAATGGATACAAAGTCAAAGTGTATGTTAATTTCACAGCTTTGGAATGAAAGAAATCAAACATGTTCCAACATTTCTAAAACGTTGAACATTCCTGAGCGGACTGTATACAGATTTGTGAGTAAATTAAAAGCAGGTAATGGAATCGAGCGAAAAGACGGTAGTGTGAGGCCAAGAATTTTGGACACAAAGGACCATCGGCGTCTCGCCCAAATCGTTCGGGCTGGGCCAATGAAGAGTGTAGAAAACATACGGCAGCGCATTATCGAGTTGGGAAGCCCAGAGGTATCTAATGCTACTGTCAACCGGGAGCTACACAGGATGAATTACACAAAAAAGCGGGTAATTTCGTCACCATTGCTCACAGAGACTCACAAACAGATGCGCTTGAACTGGTGCTACGAACACCAAAATGTGTCATAGGACAATGGGATTTTTTCAGATGAATGTTCATGTTTGGTCTTATCCTGCCCAAATAAATATTTGGACGAAAGACTCTGTAACGCCTGTGTACCAGGGACCGAAACAAACCCAGAAATTCCATCTTTGGGGAGGGGTGTCAGCAAGTGGTGCCACCCCACTGTGTGTTTTCACAGGAATTCTCACCAAAGAAAGGTACATCGACATACTAGAGGGACACCTTCTGCCATTTATGCGGGTCATGTACCCCGATGGGTGCACATTTCAACATGACAATGACCCAAAGCATACAGCTCATACCACCAAAGCATGGCTGCAAGAGAACAATGTGATAGTGCTGAGGTGGCCCAGCAACAGTCCCGACTTAAACCCAATTGAAAACGTTTGGACACTACTCAAGAATAATTTTAAAAAGAGTGGACTCAGAGACGTTGAACAATTGAAGAAGGTAGTTGAAAAATACTGGGACAGTCTGACTCACAATTACCTACAAACACTTGTGGGAAGTATGCCTCGCCGCATCCAGGCTTGCCTTGCTGGAGAACACGGCGCAGTCATCAACTCTTGCAGGGGTGGTTAAGACGTCAAGTTATTTACAGTGATGAGGTTGGCAGACTTATATGCCACTGTGTATCAACAAGAAAATTATACTTGTCAAAATGCGAATATACAAGTAAATCATAAAACGTAATTTGCAACTTACTTCGAGCTTTTCGGGCGAGCACAGACTTTTTGCACAGAAAACGTCCGAATATTGTCGGGCAACTGTTGAAGGGATGCCCCTTATCAACCACTCTATTTTTAACAGTCATAGACTGGGTGATGCGCCAGACAACAAAGGGCAGTCCAAGAGGAATAAGATGGACTACATTTTCTACATTGGAAGATCTGAAATATGCAGATGACATTGCACTACTAGCACATTCACATCAACACATCCAGGAAAAAACGGATAGACTTAATAAGTTTAGCCAGCAGGTGGGCTTGAACATCAATTTAAAGAAGTCAGAGGTCATGACCCCAACGGGCTGATCACCCGTTTGTCAGTCACTTTGATTACGGAAACAACAGCAAACGGATTGATTTGTCGTTGCCCTAAAGACGCCATTAGGCGTGATGGGAACAACGGCAAAGAAAATCAATTCGCTGTTGCCCTTAAGACGCCACTAGGCGTAATGGCCACTGACTGCTTTGCCGGTCGTTGTCTAAGGACGGAAGAAGAAGAAGAAGAAGAGGTCATGTCGCTCAATGTGAGCAACCCTGAGCCCATATCAGTAAGGAATCAGCAACTGGTACAGACAGACACCTTCACATACCTAGGATGCATAGTAACACCAGACGGCGGGGCAGGCAAAGACATCAACATCAGAATGAATAAGGCAAGAACAGCCTTTTTTAGCCTAAACAACATCTGGAAGTCCTCTCAATACAGCACAAGCACAAAATTAAGATTATATCAGAGCTGTGTGCTTTCTGTGCTTCTCTATGGTGCAGAATGCTGGAGAG
>JAMPIV010012417.1:20000-27500 GCA_024509875.1 Oreohelix idahoensis
AGACTAACAGTCTTGGATGGCTACCTCGAGCACAAAATATATAAGTTCTGTAATATATAGGGATCGGTGAGCTGCAGTTCACACTAAGTAATCCTTTTACATGTTCTGCCACCGAAAAGCGTAATAATGCATAAAGGTCGGTATTACCTGGAAAATGAATCCTCAGAACATAACAAGGAATTCTGTCGTCATCCCGACGCACAGAGATTCACTGGGGAAAACTGCCATAGCAGTTACTTCGAAGATTCTCCCCGAAAAAAACAATGGACTCTTGGTCCCTTCAGAAAAACAGGACCTTCCCGGCTTGCCGGAAGTATAACTCTCTCCCGCTTAAAAAACCTTCCCATAGGCCTACGCCCGAACTGTCAACCTTTGACCCTAAAGGTCAAAACACAATGAATGAATAAACAAGGGAAGACAACCCCTAATCAACCTGACATCGCAGGTAAAGACACAATTATACTTATGATAAAACATAGGCAAATAACTTGACAGATGACTCCGTCGAAAATGACAGCAACATTACTACCACCCCCCTGTAAAAAAAAAAATGAAATTTTTTTTTTTTAATATGTCCATGAGCAAGATAGCACCAGTATCACTTCTGTGCTCATGCAAAAACTGAACCTAATATCAGGTACAATAGACGCATAAATAAAGCGTCTGAAGAGAATACAAATCATCTCTCAACATAGGAGAAAATATTTCCTTTAAGCCAAACAAACTAAGGGATACCATTCAAGAAACCTAAGTTGCTGGCAATACCAATCATATATCAAACATTACTAAATAATATAATCATAGCAATATACAAATGTCAATGCTATTTTAGCAACATATCACTGATGGATGGACAAAATGAAATTTGTTAAATTATCTAAACATCATCCAAATACATTTGTATTACAACATATTATGATATTAAGGACAGACCTAAGTCTGAAAGTGTATCAGGAAAAACTAGGACACAAGATTTAACTGGAATCATGTGGGCATCTAGACAATATGTCCGCCATCACATTATCCGAACCACGGATAGCTCGCACCGTGAAATGGAAAGGCTGAAGAGCAATAGCATAACGAGTAGATCTCGAGCTCTTCAAATCCTTACTTTGCATAGCCGTAAGAGCTTTTTGGTCGGTTTCCATAAAGAAATGCGCGCCCAGAAGGAACCTTTGTAGCTTAAGAATGGACCAAACCATAGCCAACAATTCACGGTCCAAAACCGAGTAATTCCTTTCTGCCGCATTTAGCTTCCTAGAAATATACATTACAGGATGCAGAGTTCCTGAATATTCCTGCATTAGTGCCGCTCCAATCCCAGTGGAAGAGGCATCACTACGAAGGACAAAAGTCTTATCAATCGTTGGTAGTCTTAAGATAGGATGAGATGAGAACAAATTCTTAACCTGATCCAATGAAGATTGGCATTCTTGGGACCAACGCACCATATTAGGAGAACCTTTTTTCAATAACGTTGAAAGTGGTGCCATAATGGAGGACAGATTCTCAATGAATCTTCCATAGAATTGTATCAATCCCAAGAGACTACGCACTTGCTTTTTCGTCTTCGGAACCGAGATATTTAATATCTTTGAAATGTTTTGGTCCTCTGTCTTCAACAGACCATGACCAACTCGATGACCTAGGAAGGAAATTTCACTAAACCCAACAAAAGCTTTAGAGGGTTTAGCAGTCAAACTATGCTCACGTAGAGTAGATAGCAATTCCTTTAGACCCAAATAGTGTTCTTCCCAAGTATCGCTGAAAAGACAGATGTCGTCTAAATATGCAATGACATCTGCACGATCTGATAGAATTCGTCGCATCATGCGCACGAAAGTCGCTGGGGCGTTCATAAGCCCGAAAGGCATAAAATTCCATTGAAACAGACCCCTAGGTGTCGAAAAAGCAGTGAGAGGTTTGGCGTGTTCCGTCAGTGGGACTTGCCAATAACCTTTCGACAAGTCTAGTTTAGTAAAGAATTTAGCTTTAGAAAGTCTAATAAGTAGATCATCTAATAACGGCATAGGTTCAGCATCGAACTTCGTAACTTGATTTAATTTGCGATAGTCAACGCAAAGACGTATGTTATTGTCTTTCTTTCGAACAATAACTATCGACGAAGAATAAGCTGAAGTGGATGGTTCAATTATTTGTAGTTGAATCATTTCATCCAATTCTTTCTCGACTTGTGCTTGAAAATGAATAGGTATTGGGTATGGTCTTACTCTGATCGGATTACGATCAGTAAGTATGATGTCATGTTCTATGACATCTGTGTGTCCAGGAATGTCGGTAAGGACATCCTGATATGATTGTAACGTAGAGGATACTTGACGCTGTTCCTCAAAAGACAAGTTGGAAGAGACTGTAACGTCTCTCCACGATTCCGTTGAAGTAAGTGGAATCGCAGGAAGAGGTAAGTTCACGTCAGAAAAAATAGTTTCCTCATCCTGTATAACGGACAGGGATGAGATGTGACCATGTTGGACTGGAGAGTCGTCCGTCGCCTGGAAAATAGGCTGCAAATAGTCTGGACGTTCAATAAACTCTGTTAGCATATTTATATGGAAGGTTTTATGCCTTCCATCCACATCGACAATATAGTCGACATCGGAAATTTTTGAGACTATAGTGTATGGACCTTTCCATGAAATGAGAAGTCTATTCTCTCTTGAGGGCAGTAAGACATATGCTTTGTCTCCAGGACAAAGTTGACGTAGGCGTCTTTTCTTGTTAGCAAATCGCCTAGCTTTTTCTTTCGCAAATTCGGAAGATGAAGTTGCTAACCTGCACGATTCGATAATCTTTTCTCTAAGAGCTATGACATATTCATATGACGATTGTGTATCATCGTCAATATTATCGGAAGTTATCAAATCGTGTAACAAGGACATCGGACCGCGCGGTTGCGCGCCAAAGACAAGTTCGAAAGAAGAAAACCCTGTATGCTCGTTGGGAACCTCTCTATAGGCAAAGAGGACTGCAGGTAAAACCCTGTCCCAATCTTCAGGATGATCCTCCGTTATCTTGCCAAGTAAGTTCTTTAGTGTCCTGTTAAGACGTTCTACCAATCCATTGGACATTGGATGATAAATACTACTGAGAGACCTTTTAATGTCTAGCGTAGCCATTACCTGAGACATAACGTCCGAAATTAACTGAGTGCCGTGATCCGACAGTATTTCTCCGGGGAATCCCAGACGAGAAAATACGAGCCAAAGAGCATCAGCGATATCGACAGTTGATATGCTCTTCAGAGGAATAGCCTCTGGCCAACGCGTGCACATGTCCACGCAAGTGAGGATAAATTGGTGTCCTCTGGCTGACTTAATCTTGAACGGACCAATGATGTCTATAGCCATTTTCTGAAACGGCCGAATCGGAATATCTGCAGCCTGAATAGGAGCAGCATGTCTCGGACCTCTAGACTTGACCTCTTGACAAATTTTGCAAGATCGGCAATAAATTCGGATGTCTTTATTCACGAATGGCCAAAAGAAGGACGCAAGGACTCTAGTTTTAGTTCTGGAAAAACCCATGTGTCCAGCACACTGAGAATCGTGTGCATGCCGAAGAATTAAGGCTCTCATACACTTAGGCACAAGAATTTGCGAGTGCATAGACTTGTCCGAGTGTTGTACCATTCGTACCAATATACCATTCTTCATAGTGATATACGATTTGTGATTCGTATTTTGATTGGGATCCCCTTTCTTTGCAAGAAGGAAGAATTTCTTCAAAGAAGGATCCTCTTCTTGACGTTTAACAAACGAGTCATGGGAAATCACCAAGTGCTCGTCTTGGCTATCAACTTCATTACTATTATCAGATGAAGTTGGGGGATTAAGAGCTTGAGCTCTTGTCACCACTGCATTGACCGTTTGAATGTTTTTTTCTTCCCAACTAGAAATTTGTTGCGGGGTGCATTCCTTTAACCCCATGAATACGACCGATTATAAGATCCGCAATAGGATTAGGAAGAAGACATGCATGGACCTCTCCTGTGAAGAAAGGAGTGTCAATCCTAATAATAGCAGTAGGATAGCTTTCCATAGTACCACCAAATGTAACACATTTGATTGTTTTTCCAGTGGCACAGCAAGGATCTATCAGAGACTCCCTAACCCCGACGGTAGTACATCCCGAATCGAAAAGTACTGAGACTAGCCTATCATTTATTAGACCTTTATGTAAGATGAGAGATCCTCTCCCATCATGCGCAACTGTAGCAGGTAGAGCAGGAAGAGGGTGACCACAACTTAGCGTAGATACAGTCGATGAGTCAAACAATGTTAAGCATTGGGGGCATTCAGTTGCTCTCCCAAAATCGAAAGCACAACCAGTGATAGCCCTAGAGTTACCACTATCATTTACTGTATTACAGGCTCCATCAAACTCTTGTTGTGCAGAGTTTGCCTGTTGGAAAGGTCTTTTCTTGTTAAATCTAGGTCTGCCTCGATTATCGTTTCCCCTGTAATTATTTCGACTATCATTTCCCCTGTAATTGTTATCATATTGCCTATTGTAATCATCATTCCGGTTTGAATCCCGGTTTCTAAATTCACCATCGTCATAATCTTGACGTCGAGAATGATTACCTCGAAAATTTGAATAGTTATTATTTGGATAGCCTTTGCGAAAGTGTCTCAAATTATTACCACTAAAATTACGAGAACTACCATCTTGTCTCCAATTCATAGACGAAGAACCATCATGTGTTGGATTACTCCGCTTCTGAGTGTAATTTTGATTACTTCCCCTATTCCAATTTTGTTGAGCACCCTGAAATTTTTTTTTGAAATTAGGGCCATATGGTGTTGCCGAAGCAGCTGGCAACCCTTCTTTCACTTTAGAATTGCTAACTGTAGCATGGGGATGCGCTGTGGCATACTGACAACAGTATTCCTCCATATCTTTTAAGTTTTTAGGCTTACGCTCATGAAGGAATGCAAGAAAAGAATCATTAACAGATGACAAAACCTTATCTCGCAATAATAAGTCCATTAGACCTTCATATGTTTTCTCAGTCTGAGACAACTCAACCCATCGTGTAAATGTACGACGTATCTTTGTAACAAAATCAGAGAAATCTACTCCATTTTCTGGCAACATTGTCCTAAAACGAAGACGATAGTCTTCTTCTTTTAGTTGGTATTTTTTTAGCAATGCTGCCCTGACAACATCATAATTAGTCCTCTCATGTTCGACTATTGTCATAAGAGTAGTCACTGTGTCACCTGTAAAAAATGGCATCAGTTGTTCAACATATTTTTCCTTTTTTATGTTATGCGTATCGCACAAAAATTGGAATCTATCTAGATAATCTGCTACGTCATCCTTTAAAGGATTGAAATGAGGCAATTTAATCCTACTAACAAACTCCTTTGTCGTACTCGAAGTTGTTTGCTGAGCACCCGTACTCGCCAATTTCAATTTCTCTAACTCCAAAGTTGCGAGTTTTTCATCAAGTTCCATCTTCTGTTTTCTTTCCTCATGTTCCATTTTTCTAATTTCAGCCTCAGCTTGAGCTTTCCTCTCCTCTGCAGCAGCTTGAGCTTTCCTCTCCTCTGCAGCAGCTTCTTTGTCTAATCTCTTTTGTTCAGCTTCTTTGTCTAATCTCTTTTGTTCAGCTTCTTTGTCTAATCTCTTTTGTTCAGCTTCTTTGTCTAATCTCTTTTGTTCAGCTTCTTTGTCTAATCTCTTTTGTTCCGCAGCAGCTTCTTTGTCTAATCTCTTTTGTTCAGCTTCAAATCTCCTTTCCTCCACCTGCATCTGCAATTTCTTTTGTTCAGCAGCAATATCAGCTTCTCTGTCTAGCCTTTTTTGTTCCGCAGCAGCTTTTCTCTCTTCAGCAGCTAATGCTTTGTCATACTGAGCAACAGCCCATTGTTCTAACTGTTGACCAGTTTTATCAAGGGCCTTCCCTTGTGTAATAAAGTACTCTAATGTAGACATCTTGTCTAATGAGATCAGTAACTTGCAGAAGTAAATATATTAAATTATCCCACTTTAATGGGAGACAAGTCTGAAATGATAGACTTGTATACTCACTTCACTTTATTTCACTCTCTTAGTCTTAGACAAAGACTTTGTATGGTCCTCTTGTTTATAATGTAACCAAAAAATCACTTGAGTACCTGTGGAAAAAAAAATTCCCTTATATCCCACTCACTATGGGCACAAGTCTTTTTTATAAAGAACTTGAATATGTATTTCACCTTGTCTCAATCTTTGTAGATAACAAGTCTTTTATCAAAGAACTTGTATAAATATCTTATATAATAATATTTTATTAACAAACTCTATATGAAGAGTCTACCTTATCAATAATAATACCAATACATGACCAAGTATATGTATGTAGACTGTGCATGACAGTAATGTAGTACAAAAAAAAAAAAAAATACAAAGACAAAGATACAAAACAATACAAATGGCAACACTGTTTTAACCAAAAATGTGTAGAGAAATACACAAAAGAAAGGAGAGACCTACAGAATACAAACAAAACAAATCGAAAATCAAAACTGAAAAACAGACAAAATATTACAAAAACAACGTTAAGTACAGTTACATCACAGCTAACATCAATAGCGACCAATTGTCACTAGCAAATTTTCAAATTAAGAAAATTTGCACCTACAGAACGCTTACAGTAAGCCTCGATTAAGTGGCATATTTACTGTAAGACCCACCAACCGAAAACCCGCTGAAAAATACACAAAAACAGTAGAAGTAACATAAACATATAGCAATCAATTTCAATGTGTTGCAGAACAAGTTCAGTCACAGCTGAAACTAAAATAAATTTCTTGCTCCTTGCGAACACAGAAACAAAATGTCAAACGCGCACTGAACGTCAAATCCACTGTAGCATAAAGTGGTATTCACGAACCAAAGTTACTATGACCTTCTCGAATTAGGACTTGCACATTGAATGTTTACAATTTCCACGTACTGTTTACAAACACTTGACCTCGAACAATGTAGCTTGAATGCTCGGACATAGAAAAGTCTGTTGTTGACTGAAACGTGTAACAACCAGCAGTACTGTTCACAATAGGAACCCGCCTTCTATGCAGTTATGGTCCACGTAGCAAATGCCTAGATGTTAACTTCAGTACTTGTCTTGTTGTGGTTTATGTAGCATTATAATATAAATGCCCGCACTGTTTATCTAGGTCAACCGTTGATGACCTATTTCTGTCCTGTTGTAGCCAAAACTTGCAAGTGTAGAATTAGCGCTGTGTGTTACGGCTGTCCCGTGTGTAGCTTAGACCCACAGATCAGAAGTGTAATGTGTACTTGTCCTTCTTGTAAATTTCTGGACAAAACTGGAGACATCATATATGTAACAGCCAACCAGGAATGTAAATTTCTGGATCCATTAATGTCAACAATAATGTCAAATGCTCGCTCTGTTCTTTTTAAACCCACAGATCTGGTCCATCAGAAATGTAAGTTTCTAGGCCACATTGGCGACAAGAAATGTAT
>JAMPIV010012417.1:32500-172842 GCA_024509875.1 Oreohelix idahoensis
CGTCTGTAGTGTTCTCCTACTTTAAGGAAATACTGGTAGTACCACTAGTTTGTTGTTTGAATCATATCCTTTTAATAATGTTTGTTTCTATCTGTCACTTGTGGAACTATTAATATTTGTCCCAATTTTATTCAATGTCACTTTTTTATTTCTTCTTATAAAGTTCTGTAGTTGAGCTTTCAGGTGCCGAACGAGAACTTATCTTTGCAGTAGAATATAGGTTGAACCTTTCCTCTGCTCGCTTGACAATCTGTTCCCTGTTTGATAGGCAATGGCCACTAGCATGGATTCGCAGTAAACAGGCAGAGTCCTGAATCAATCAGTTTTCAAGCGTTTGGTATCACATTAACGTCAGTACCCAGGACCTCTGAAATGTGAAGGTATGCATCCTTCGTAATATCTAGCATACATTAATAGTCCACAGTTAAGGACATGTACATTACAAACAAACAAAAAGGATCATATCCTTATACAAACCTATGCCACCATTTTCTTTTGATGTGACAATGTACACCGGTATTCCTCTCCCCTAATAGTTACAACGCCACTGCAATTCCAGCTGTAATCTCTTCCATATAATAGGATAGGTGTTATGCTCCTTTATGACAATCATACATATTCTTGTATTTTTACACCTCTCTGACAGTCAATCACATGGTGGATCAATCTTTAGGCTTGGCCTCATGTTCGCTATAGACCCACTCATGTCCAGACATATATTATTATTTCACATTCAATTTTTATATAAAATACGGATTAATAAATGTCAATCTTACCACAATGTTCAATGAAATACACAGAGACGATGACTGACACAGTTTCGATCTGTTTTGTTGCCCAGGCTGTCCAGAAATGTATTTAAAAGCACAGCCAGTTCTCATCTGTCACTGTTGAAACTTTTCTAGAAATGGCGTCCCCCCCTAACGCTTATTCTGACAATATCGATTCAGTTGGCCAATCACTTTTAATTTTACAAGGGTAAACAGTCTTTCAAAAAATATCATTCAAACTTTTCCTACGTTACTAGGCTACTTATGTTTATTCAAAGGTCAGTCAATAATATTTCGTCTCACTTCAAATGCCACCCAATCAGATTCACTGTACCATCCTAGCCTATCTGTCACCTACTTTTTTCCCAAAAAATATGTGATCCAATCTAAGCAGATATGAATTGACCTGACAGTATCTCTGATCTCTATGTATGGTTTTATAAATAGTTGATTAGTTAAGGGACTATTTATATAACTAACACCATATTCTTGGTCAGCAAGTCTTCAAGTACACGAATCTACGATTTTTAAGGGGCTATGTGTGTTGGTTCAAAATTCTATCTTTTTTTCTATGTTAGTTGTTTATTTTTATACTACCTCTCGTTCACTCTTTTTCCATGTAATATCAAGCTAAATACGAGAGCTTAGGTCATTCACAATAAGAGCTTAACATGTTTACATGACCGTAGTGTCCACAATTCTAACTTTTTCATTGTATTTGGGGAAACCCCTAAGGCAAGGCTTGACCCTGTGCTATGGGTGCTTTTAGTTTAAAATCAATGCGAAACGAATTAGCATTTCATCTATCCTTGCCCCTCCTCGTTTCACAATGCATTTTAGGTAAATATTTTCTTAGAACTAGGAAAAGTGGGTGTTTATGTCAAGGACGAATTTGAAAAATTGGGTACCGTTTTGTTCGGCTATTCGTTAGCAAATAATAATCTGAAGGCGTAGGCGATACCAACCGTTCTAGCAGAAAATTCTTTTGTACTTTCTTATCTTTGCCTTTATGCCCTATACTGTTACATATTAATTTAGATATTGTATTTAGAAATCACTACAGTCGCCAACTATTGGCAAGAAAGTAGTCAAGAGGAATTTCTTGGAACTGATGATATGTTATGGATGAAATGAGGTATCTGAGAAAGGTGGTTGAAGTAACAAGAAGAGGCAATTTCCGCAACTAGACGATACTTCAAGGCTTAAACCCAGTTCCTGCAGACCCAAGCATACCAGTCCCAACTACTATGGTTTGGCTATGTCTTCAGTATAGGAGTATGGAAAACTAAGAACCCAAAATACAGACCTCCAGGACGACCCAGAGTCCGGTGGGAGGACAACACTAGACACTCTTTGAAGAACCGAGGACTAGATTGGAAACAGGTCAAGAGGAAGACAGCCAAAAGGATATTATGGCGCTCTCTCTGGTAAACCTCTACACCCCAGGGTAGAACAGTAATGACTAGGTAAGTAAGTAAGTTATGGTGGACAAGGGTATGTTCATATGTTGGCTAGGTTTCAGACTTAACTGGCCAAGTGTGTCGAAAATTAATCGTCGCTGGAGTTTGATATAGGTGTAGCTGGCTTTTCAGCGCAGTATTGACTGTTCCTTCTCACTTCAGGAGTAGAATGGCTGGTTTGGGAGCACGTTCCCTTCGTTGCAGGAGTAACTGCCTCGAGTTTTGCTCCTTCAAGTGTCCTCTAAACCCGACTGTTATAGGTGGTTTAGAACTAATAACTAGTATCAGAAACTAAGAGATATATACAATCGAATCTCACTTAAGATATAGGCCCCAGGTGATCTCCGCTTTCCCCCACTGTTTCAGCTTCCTCTAAATTGTATCCGTTGCCCGTGAGGATAAAATCTCAGACCCTTGATTCAGATGAAAGCATGTTTGGAGAGCGGAAGAAGGCGAATGCATCATTATCATATATATATATATATATATATATATATATATATATATATATATATATATATATATATATATATATATATATATATATATATATATATATATATATATATATATATATATATATATATATATATATATATATATATATATATATATATATATATCTCATCTGGGAATCTCATCATATGAAACGCATTGTTACAGAAACAACCACTGCAATAGCATATAAATGCTTCGTGCAGGTCTCTGGCAAGGATCAAACAGAGAAAAATGCTCATGTCTCAAAGTGCCTTACGCACAAAGGTGGGGCATTATGCTCACAAGAAATCTAAATAACTAAAAGTTAATGCATATCTCCAGGGGCATTTAACACCAAAACTATGTACACCACAGATGTAACTGGTTGGTTGGTTGTTCGTCCATCACGGGTGATGAAACCACTCTGTTCATCCAATTATTTAAGAATATGTTAGGTTAGTCTATGGGTACGAAGGTGACTGAAGAGCCCAATGCGGGCCTGGAAAGATCTTGGACAGTGTGGGCAGGGAATGTTTGCTTCATGTGAAGGTTTTATTTCACCGTCCTTTCTAGCTTGTCTCCGCTGTTCCGCTGCTGCTCTTCTGGATGATTCGCATGCTGCTGCACCTTTACGAAGAGATGTGCGTCAAGCAGTTCGGTCTTGCGCAGCAGCTTCCCATGTGTCTGGGTTTATGTCAAAGGTTTTCAATGACGTCTTTAACGTGTCTTTGAAGCGCTTCTTTTGGCCACCATGGGAGCGTTTACCCTTCTGCATCTCACCATAAAAGAGTATCTTTGGCAGTCGATGGTCTGGCATGCGGACTACATGACCTGCCCAGCGAATTTGTGACTGCATCAGAATAGTATCAATACTAGGGATACCAGTTCTGTCAAGAACGGTGGTATCCGGGATCTTGTCTTGCCATTTGATGTTCATTATCTTCCTGAGACAGACTGTGTGGAAGTGGTTTAGCTTCTTTACGTGGCGCCTGTATACAGTCGATGCCAAACGTTGGTGTATAATCTGCCAAATGTGCTGCTGGCTTTGGAGATCCTGGTGTTCACCTCATCATCAATGACAATGTTCTGGGATAGTGTGCTACCAAGATGTAACTAATATAACATCAAAGTAACCCACTAAAAATATGCAATAGAATTATAATCAATTATCGTGAGCCACACTTAACTAGATTACCTTCGCATCAAAGAATAAAATAAAATTAATCTCGAACTAACAAAGCTAGTAAATGTTATAATTAGACCACTGCGCTCCCAAATAATAAATAGCTTAATATTATGAGGTCTATCCACCTAACACGTCGTGTGGTAACAGACGGCATAATTATCTTTAGTCCATGTGACGGTATTGCCTCCCCTGCTTTGCGGTAGTGGTCCAACAGCGGCCAAAACTCAAGAGTATCTATTATAGGCTTCTGTGGAACATATCTTTAGACGGGATTACTCTTGGCAGAAATGTAGGTAGAAGAGTTGTAAAGCTTCTATCACATGGGAGTCTTCCCAAGAAATTCAGATAAGCAAAAACAAAGCTGGCTGTTGCTGAGCACGTTAATTCTGTAATCTGCCAACACCTTTTGTGAAGAATTTAAGCAATGATTTATTCTAGCTCGTTAAGCCCCCACCTCTGAGTTAATCAGTGCAATTATTATTATAATATAGCTCTGTTTAGAATGTGTATTTAGTAACTTTGACTGAGACAAACATGTAGTACATGTAAAATGATTGAATCGAAGTTAAATTGGTATAATTACAACTAACAAAAGTTAATAATCACTTTAAGGTTAACAGCTTAAAAGAAAGGAATAATAGTTAATTAACAAAATAAAGTTTTCATCACTCGGGTGATGGTTTTTGATAAGAGGTTCAAGTGGCAGCATAGGTTTAATTTAAATGCCAATGACGATTCTGATCCTCCTCCTCCTGATGAGTTGGTTTTCTGTACACGGCGTTCACTCGTCCCTAGTCAAAGTTCGTAGGGTGAAGCTCATTTCCAGGGAAACGTCAAGGAGAGTCTTCAAAGCTGGTCTTCCGTCGTAAAGCGTAGGCCGCTTGTCCCTTCTTGTGCCAGAAGTGGTCCTTTTTGCTGGTACCACCAATAACTGGTAATAGAAATAGAAACGAAACGCTCTTCTGAGTATGGCGTTTTCCGACACATAGTTATGTGCCCCCTTCTTCTATTTTACCATCCCATGTTAGAATTTACCCTCGATAAGAATTAAATTTAATCCCTCGGGATAAACTTTCTTTACATTTAAACTGAATAGCTTTAGCTTTACATTACAATTAAATGAAAAGGTTAAACGTACAGATATAATGTGTGTTACATTTAGATCTCCACTGTTTGAAAAGTGTTCACAATATAAATTCATTTATGTTTCCTTTATATTTACACTGCTTTAAAGCTTGAAAACTCACATTACTTTTGAAGTGAATATGTTTATAGGGACATCTGCTTTGAAAATGTAAGTATTATACTTAGAATGTACATCATTTCTTTCATCTTTCCCTCCCTGCTCCATAGGAAACCTGGAACTACTTTATGCTTTTAGTTCTCTTTACGAAACTATCAATAAAGCATTCACCAGCCCGTGCAGTGGTGGTTCATAAATCATCATTCTAGATACTGAGGCTGCCAGCCTCAAATGACTTGGGCGTCCTGCACATTAAAATTCACATGGTAATATATATATATATATATATATATATATATATATATATATATATATATATATATATATATATATATATATATATATATATATATATATGTTAGTTCACATGTTAGTAACGAAACATAGAATGAACCATGCACTACTTACGCCAATCTTGGCTACAGACTTGTTGATCAGATGAATAAAAGAGACGAGTCGGTATCTTACACGCGTCTGGGGTGGATGTGTCTTTAATTTGACAATAGATTCCCTCTCTGACTCCGTGTGTGTCTTCGGTTTCCTAGTCCCGGTGTTTCTTATTAAAATGTAGAGATTTCCTGTGCTTTGTACGACTTGTATGGTTCTCCAATAAAAGATCCGGTTAAAAAAGGGAATTATGAATCTAGTCTTCACTCTGGTGCTGTCTGATGTTGATTTGGCGAGCGTTAAATTCACAGTGAAATGAAACTGCGAAATCGTCATACTATATTCCTATCTTCCCACGCCTTGGTTTGTTATGGAGTTAAATAAACGCTCCAATCATATTCAAACAGGTCGGGTGTGGTACTTTCAAAATATTTCCAACATGGAAAAGAAGCAAAATCAAGAAGATAAACATGGCATGAGCGGTCAAGCGCTAACACGTGGGATTTCACCTTGACTGCGAGATAATGTCCGGTGAATACTGACATAGAGGAGTGTATAAAGAAAAACTTGTAGGAACGAATAAGACGACTTCGTCACACTGCAAGAGCGTGGGAGATTTTTGCAGGCTTCATGCAGGCGCCAGCTGTGGGGGTGGTTACATGCCCCTTAGGGAGCACCAATGAAAATGAATGAACGAATGCAGTTGTTATTATTAGACTCAGTAGGGAGATAGGCATTGGCGATAATCTTCCTGTCATGATGGGAGAATAATATAGAATAAACGTTCTTTTAATCCTAACAAAAACTCATTAAAGATGAAAGGTTGTCCCATAAAAGATACTGAAATAATGGAATTAAGTATTCAAGACTTCACTATACAAAGTCTCAGCTTTGTGAGGTGGGCGTACCGGTTCCTGTTATGGCTCTTGCTTAGCCTTCTCTAACTCAACAGCAGAATTTCGTTCCTATCTACAGCTAACTAGACTGGAGTGTGGCAGGAGCAGATAGCACTATCAATGACGTCACATCTACATGAGCTGATAGTACTACCAACATTTTCAAGTTTACATGAGTTGATAGCTCTATCAACATTGTCAAGTTTACACGAGCTGATAGCACTACCAATATTGTCATGTTTACACGAGCTGATAGAACTACCAACATTGTCAAGTTTGCACGAGCTGATAGCACTACCAACATTGTCAAGTTTACACGAGCTGATAGAAATACCAGCAATGGGAGGTCTATATGACCGGATAGACGAATACCAGAGATAACTAATCTAGTCAAATTTATTAAAAGAGATTACCCCAATGTCTACCGCCCTTGTGAGTGATTCTCCGTTAATTATTTGTGAAATATCAGTCTTACTACAATCCTAGTTTGTCTGTAGAAATGTTCATGTGCATTGATAACGTTGATGGACAATCCATCACTAAAATTAAGAACGGAACATCTGAAGCAAAAACAACTTATCTTTAAAGCATAAATATCTCATGCAGTTAATTATTCTTTATTAAACACAATACTTTTGAAGTTGCTGACTTTCATAAGTGAGTACTTCTTCAAAATAGCAGTGAAATGGTATAACACGATCACGAATGTGGAACTGATGGAATGAACCAGACAAGTACCAGTGGAAAAAGACATGGATAGCTTTCATCGTGTCTAGTGCCTAAATTGCCTTCTGGGGCAAGTCAACTAAAGGAGTATGTAAATAAATTCGAAAATATACTTTATCTTCCAATTTTTTTAATTTTCCGGGATAAAACCGAATTTTCTTACAATGTGCAGTAATAATTATGACTTACTAGTTGGGTTTTGTTGATTTAAATTCTTCTTGTTTAAGAGTACGGAATTCTTATTTCACTTCCAAACGCAGTTTTATTGCTCTAGACTTGTCTGTATTGTCGTAAGAATGAGGACCCACAGATAAACTAAATGTTTACACTATCTTGTACAACCGACAGACACAAGACACACAGATGTACGAAACGCTCGTAAAGTTTTGCGATATACATTTTATGACCCTTGAGGGTTACCATACTTTTCTGACATGTTGATATGGAGGGGTAATTAAATATACCTAAATGTCAATTTTACCTAACTTGTTTACCCGGATAATATGTTGATATCATGTTTGCTTACTTAAATAATATTTTCTTCCTTCTCACTTCAGGAAATTTCCTTCAGTGAAGAAATGATAGAATACGCTTGTGAGTTAGATGGTTATTATTCGTTAATGTCATTCCGGCTGATCAGAACTTTTGTACTCCAAATTCGTTTGACTGTGTCATCAACTGTTCTCATGTCATATGTGTGTACGATTGGTCTGTGTCATCAACTGTTCTCATGTCATATGTGTGTACGATTGGTTCAGTCTGAGGTGGCGCCGTGAGACGTTAGACCAGTGTTTCCCAAACTTACAATTATCGCGTACCCCGGGAACAACGTTGGACTCATACTAGTATGAAATTAAAGTAGGTATGTTAGCTAGTGAGCGTTCAATAAACAGAGTTATTAGAGCGCTGGTCTGTCGCGGGAAAAGGTCCCTGGTTAGATTCACGATATCGTGACGCTCCAGTCTACCCAGCCGTAAATAAGTACCTGACTCTATTCTTGAGTTAGGGAAGGAAAAGGAAGTGAGAAGAGAATTGGTCACCCCGCCTCTCGATGCTGGACCTAGTATAGTGAAGTCTGTAATACTTCACTTTCCTACTGCAGTATCTGCGATGGGAGTAACTTTACCTTCACATTTTTGTGTTATCTAGTGAAGACAGCACATTGTTTATTATTGTTATCTAGTGAAGACAGCACATTGTTTATTATTGTTATCTAGTGAAGACAGCACATTGTTTATTTTTGTTATCTAGTGAAGACAGCAAACTGTTTATTTTTGTTATCTAGTGAAGACAGCACGCTGTCTATTTTTGTTATCTATTGAAGACAGCACACTGTCTATTTTTGTTATCTAGTGAAGACAGCACACTGTTTATTTTTGTTATCTAGTGAAGACAGCACACTGTTTATTTTTGTTACCTAACGAAGACAGCACACTGTTTATTTTTGTTATCTAGTGAAGACAGCACGATGTTTATTTTAGTTATCTAGCGAAGACAGCACACTGTTTATTTTTGTTACCTAACGAAGACAGCACACTGTTTATTTTTGTTATCTAGCGAAGACAGCACACTGTTTATTTTTGTTATCTAGCGAAGACAGCAGACTGTCTATTTTTGTTATCTAGTGAAGACAGCACGATGTTTATTTTTGTTATCTAGTGAAGACAGCACGATGTTTATTTTAGTTATCTAGCGAAGACAGCACACTGTTTATTTTTGTTACCTAACGAAGACAGCGCACTGTTTATTTTTGTTATCTAACGAAGACAGCACACTGTTTATTTTTGTTATCTAGTGAAGACAGCACGATGTTTATTTTTGTTATCTAGTGAAGACAGCACGATGTTTATTTTAGTTATCTAGTGAAGACAGCACACTGTTTATTTTTGTTATCTAGCGAAGACAGCACCCTGTTTATTTTTGTTATCTAGTGAAGACAGCACACTGTTTATTTTTGTTATGTAACTATTTTAAAAATATCCTTATAGTCTGCTATAAAAGCAAGTAAATTGCCATCAAAGCAAGAATCGCAACACACTAATAAATAACCACATGTGTATTTCAACCGTACACCAGTATCATGTAAATAAATTGTTTTCTTCAGCTTACAAAAATATGAAAAAGTAAAGTAAAAACAATTATGTCGTGTATTCACTGATCGGCTTTCGCGTACATTCCGGGGTACATGTGCAACATTTTGAGAGACACTGTGTTAGAGTATTCTCTTTTACTAGTCCTCGGCTTTTTGAGATAGGGTGACCCGTTCCTTTCCTCGTTGTCTTTGATTTCCCTGTCTCAATAGCAGGTTCAGGTATCCAATTACAGCTGGGGTTACTGAACCATGACACTTTCAGGTTTTGAACCTGGAAACGTCGCCTAGAGAAGAGACATCTCTTACCGCTCTGTCAATCGACGTTCATTATTGGTTCATGCAAAACTTTGTTATTTTGCAGCTTGATATATACCCGGCCTTACTTCATCGAGTCCGACGTGGTCCCTGAGGAAACACAGTAAGAAAAGATCACTGCTCATTCAGATCTGTCGACGAGGCATCTAATGTGACAGGATTAGACTAGTAACCTCCAGTGGCGTATCCTGGTAATGCGAGCTAGGCGTGCTGCTACTTAAAATGAATATGTACGCCTACTATTTAACTTCTTCCCCTCTTAATTTAAAAACCATCTATATTCAATTACGCAACGATAGTTATTAGGGGTATATGTCAATTATCTCCGAAATACTAATTAACTTACAACTTGAAACTCACTGTCACTGTAATAATCTGCATTCCCGGCAACTAACAAAAATTAATCACAAAAAAACACTGGACGGACACAGCCGATTTTTACAACTCGAGAGCTGCTAGGCCACCGCACGCATGTTCGCATTGTATTGACGTATCTGCCCATGACCCCGGTTCACACAAACCAGTCTTTAGACGTGAATCCGAACGGGCGATTGCTACAACCAATAAAAACTGCACTATAAAACGCTTCTGTGAAACTGAAACTAGATGTACTCGTAGATTCTATGCGGGAAAATCCGTTATCCTGATGCGTGCGGTCCGAAAGCAGAACTTAGAGGAGAAATATTTTATAGAATAATAAATTAAATTTTTATTTTCCTTCGCGCATAGGTGTGCGCAGCACGCACAGCACACATAGAGAATACGCCACTGGTAACCTCATCTTGTGAAACTAAAGCTGCTACGGAGACGACCACTGCATGAGTACATGAAATACTGCGTGTCAGGTTTTTTGCAAGAGGCAACATGCAATGGCTGGCATACGCTGCTTGAAAAACAGAAAGGATTAAGAAAAAGAAAGTAGGGCTGACCCTGGTGGAGTAGGTTCACGTTAGACCCAGGTTTACAAGGCATGACTGAGAAAGATCGAAGCTGCCTTTAACAGAAGGAATGGCACTGTACTTTAAGTCACAATTGAAAAAGAAAGGAAACTTCCGATTAGTTTATTTTCTGATACCCTGCAAACTAATTGTCTAAGTAAAATACGTGAAGCGAAAATTATCCCCACCAACATTTTCCAGAAAAACGTGTATTTTATACTGTGGAAACTAAATTTCACAACAATTGACAGATGGCGGATTCCTTGTAGATGTGACGGGAGATTCGCACCAGCTGTATTTGGTTATATGTCGGGGATTTATTTCTCATTTAAGTTACGAAGATTTCCTTGTCAGTACATTTGAGTAAGTATTACGATCTTATATATTATATAAAACAGTAGATACTAAATAGAGTTCATTGTAACGTCCAGTCAAACTGATGTGTTCTTTATACAGAACAATATATAGAACAACATACAGAACAATATATAGAACAATATACAGAACAATATAGAACAAACATTTCTGCAGTTTATAAATAATTGTTATGATTACATTTTCATGATTATATGAGTAATGAGGATGTCCTGAAAGTGGCCAATGCGCAAAGGAAACTTATTTCACAAATTAGAATGAGGCAATTCACTTTTTTGGCATGATTTAAGAAAAGGAAAGCTGGAATATATCGTAACAGCAAGGCAAGATTAGAGGGAAAAGAGATAGGGGAAGACAAAGAAAGCAAATACAGGACAGTTTGACATCGTGGCATTGAAAAAAGTCAACAGCAGAATTGATAAATTGTACTGGAGACTGGAAGTTGTAGAGAAACATGATCTCCTACGCCACTAGGCATGATACTTGAAGAAGAAGAAGATTACATTATGGAAGTTCAAAAGAACTTGATGGAACCATGTGTCCCAATTTAGGCTAAATATTATTGATACATTGGTCGATGATCGCCCAAGCCGAGACCTTCTAAAGTATTGGTTTGGAGACAGAAAAATAAAAGGTTTTCATTGAATTTGTGTGTACGTGATTTCTTTTGTAACTGTGTTGGGTTTGTCTTCCCTGCTCTGCAGCAGTTGTCCAATGATGGTCAAATGCAGAGTAAAATATAAGGGTCTTAAAAGGTATCAACCATTGCTCAAGATTACTCTTGGCAGAGATATAAATAGAAGAATAAGGCTTCTATTTCCGGGAGTCTCACATAAGTTAATAGAAAGCAAGCATAATAAATGAGATCATCTAAGCTTTTATGAACTTATTATTCTCCGCTGCTTTTGTGAGGAAAGGTTTTGACTCGTATTTTAGGAGCCCCTAGCAGAAGATGATTCAGAAGAACATTAATTAACTAGCTCTGTATGGTTATGTACTTTTTTAAAACCTGATTCATACGGGTGCACATTCTCTAAATAATGATTAAATCTATAGATTTATAGTTACATATAAGAAGTCTAATTATCAGTTATTGGTTAACAAGATAAACATAAAAACAGTTATTTTAACAAGGAAAATAATCAATTATATTTGATCATCATGGGATGATTTGGGTGGAAATTTACAGAGTCGATATACTGTGCCAGTACTTTTGGACTTATCTGGCCTGTTGTTGACTATGATTTGTCAATGATCTCGGGTTCAGTCACTGCTGGTTTCCAGAGGTGTTTTGGATTGTTTATTCTTTTCAGGAGTCAGATAATGTATCAGCAGCACGTTGAGGCTTGGGTAACTACTTAGACTGTCCAAGCAAGAGTCTTCAAGATCCGTCAGATGTAGGTATCTAGGGTCGAGTACTGGCAACGTGTACCACAAACTCGATATTAAGGCGAATTACATACGTTTTGTACAGGAAAGGTCCGAAAATTGTCGGGCAACTGTTTTAAGATGCCGTCTGTCGGGTGGTTAGGGTTACTGCGTTAAGTATAACGCCAATTATACACGCTGTATGCAAGCTCCGCGGACTCGTGACTTCCGGTAGTTGGGGTTTTATCCTTTTATAATTTTAGAAGATCTTCAAGTGCTCTGTCTTGTCCTTTACTGGAATCCTGATTATATTCGTAATCAAGGCTGTCTGAGATTTCTCCTTGATGAGATGGAAAAGCAGTGCGTACGTCTTGAAGCGTTCTAGGTTTTGTGGCATTTATCTGCAAACCATGTCCCCGAATCAAACATTCGTTATCGACATTCCCCCACGCAAGTCTGGGTTTATTGCCCAATGCCATCTAGTGTGAAGAAGATTATACTGTTATCTCTCAATCTGGCTTAACAGTAAGAATGTCGCTAAATGTAGACTTTAATCCGTCTAATAAAAAAGGTAAAGGAACCCGTTACACGCCCATTGAGGCATATTGGGAATATGGTGTTAGGCCCATATTATCTTGACTGTCGGCACACTAGGGGTGATGTGGTCGGCATCACGCCGGCCGCCTTAACCTTCCCAGAGTTGCTCTGGTATCCATTTGGGGCTGGGTCGACCCAGGAGCCGTTTGTGGCCTAAAAAATTCCCACCTTATCTGGGGATCGAACCATAGACCACTGCGCTAGGAAGCCAGTGCACTAACCACTATGCTACCGCGTCTAATATTGACGATTAATGAAACAAACACGGTGACGTGGTTAAAAAAATCAGATCAAATGATCAGATAAGTTTGGGGTAGGTGGCAAGATAGGAAAGGATAACCTCCAACGATGAAAGCGTACACAAAATAATGAAAGAAAGTGAGGATTGCCGGAAGAAAAAGAGGACGAAAGAATTTAGACGATAATTTCGTCAGTGTAACATACCAAGGCAAGATTTTAAAACATTTCCGTACATTTACCAGAATGTTGTGATAAAAGAACTCTTTATTACAAGGTAACTAGCCAGTTGGTTTTCTTTCAATTCTTCCAGTGTAATTTTCCAAGGGTTGCTATGTTGCTTCAAAGCCAATGCAGTCAGATAAGTTTGACTACAAAGATGCAATGAACGTGAAATAGAATATAAAATGGATAAAATGGCCGCATGAGAAATAGTTGTATCGCCCGGAATTGCTGCAAGCAGGAAGGGCAGCTATAATTTGAACTTGTCATGTTTTGATTCGATCTTGCTAGTAATTTATAAACTCAGTCAAAATATGTCAAAACAAAATGTCTCGCTACAATCTAAACAAGCGTATTTTGACATTGACAATTAAAGCTTCTTAAGAAATTGTGCTCTTCCTATAAAGAAATCCGTTAATTTTCAGAACTCTATAATTTCTTTTACCAACTTATTGATTACAACTTAGATAATTATTTATCAATAAACATGACATTAGACATAACAATCTCTCTCCCCCCACACATCTGTTTATCAATTCTGTTGTTGTCTCTCCACGCCAATACAGTATTTTCTCTCTTTGTTATCATTTGTTTTTACTTCCTTTAATCTCTCAAGTTGTTATAATTTACTCCAGCTTTCTTGTTCTCACAACATCCGTACAGTAAGTGGATTGTTTCATTCTAAAATGTGTAAGACGCTTCTTTTGCTGACTTGCTTCTTTCAATATATCCTCGCTACTCTTATCTGGTGTTGCATAGTATTCTTGTGGACGTCTGACTGACAGAGTCGTTAGAGCGATGGTCTCTGGCGGTAGAAGTACCGGGTTCGAATCACGGTACCGACATGCTCCAGTCTACCTAGCTGTAAACGGGTACCTGACTCTGTTCTTTGAGATAGGGATGGAAAATGCAGCGAGGACGTGAACTGGTCACCCCCCACCTCTCGATGCTGGATCTAGTATGGTGAAGTCTCTAACACTTTATTCCCTTACGGCCCTATCTGCTACCTTGACCTTTTTTATAGTATTCTGAATACTCTTCTATGGACTACATTTTCTACATTGGAAGATCTGGAATATGCAGATGACATTGCACTACTAGCACACTCACATCAACACATCCAGGAAAAAACGGATAGACTTAATAAGTATGGCCAACAGGTGGGCCTGAACATTAATCTAAAGAAGATAGAGTTCATGACGCTCAATGTGAGCAACCCCGAGCCCATAACAGTAAGGAATCAACAACTGGAACAGACAGACACCTTCACATACCTAGGATGCATAGTAACACCAGATGATGGAGCAAGCAAAGACAGCAACAACAGAATGCAAAAAAAACAACTTGGCGAGCAAAGTGGAATGAATTTGTTGCTGCCATACAAGGCGCCACCAGGCGTGATGGCCACTGACTGCTTTGACGGTCGGCGGCTAAGGGTCAAAGAAGAATAAGAATACTCTTCTAAAAAAACCATTTTTATGTTGTTTCTGTAGATTGTCTTCCTTCTTTAGAAATTGTCCTTGGCTCTATGTAACACGAAGAACTCTCTTTCTTTCTTCCGTTGACAAACAGGTGTTGCATGAAATACTTTTCATTTCAATGAGCTATTGTTTGGGCTATTCTACGATGCACCTACGGTATACATCTTTAATCTGATGTTATTAACATACCTAAGTATATGGAATTAATGACTTGGTTTAAAAACAGTCACATTTACACTCTGGTGCATTCTGGAAAAGTCATTTTCTTCGAGATGAATGTCGCGAGATGGTTTTGAGGAGGATGGACAGCTTGTATGGAATGGATGAATAAAGATAATAATGTCTTATCGATAGTCTATGAGTTCGAAGAAACTGCCTCTCCTCGGGAAATAGTGTACTAGAAATCCTTAATGCAAAGAGAATTCTGGCAACTAAACAGGATATTTTCTGGACGATAAATTCTTCCTCGGGAATCCTACAAAAGGACTGTGTAAAGCACACAAGGTTGAGAAAAAGATTTGGTGTCCAGCCACAATTAAAATATCCCGACCCAACAGAAGTTAATTGAATTATGGCTGAGCCCCCAGGGTGTAGATTTATATTTAACACAAAATACAACCCAAATAAAGTTAACAAGAAAAATAACAACAGACGCTGTTAAGTTAAATTGAATAAAAGGGTATCGAATCTTACATATCTGAATTTACATATAAATATGAAAAAAGTTTAGCTCTACTGTTTTATAAAAAAAAACAACTAGTGTGTCATCATATGGACAGTAGATCTCTTCTATGGTAGTTTTGCTGGTAGGTGTTAATACTCATCTCCTCAAGGACTGTAGTAGCTGCGGAGATGATTTGTGTTTGGACTCTCTTGGTTTTGTATGCCCCAGCACTTTGGTCTCATAACAGTTAATGGGTTCAGAGGGTGTCAGAGATTGCTTCCCTGGACTCAGTGCACATCACAGATAAGGATGGGGTAAGTCACCTCTGCTGAATACCTCTTCTGTTTATGGGATGTGTGGTATGGAATGGGTTACTACTTGATAGGATAAGGTGAATATGGGTAATCTTTGGTACCGTGGACTCGTACCCTGGTTTGTACCCTGGACCTGTAACCTGGTTTAGGTACCTTGTAACCGCAACCTGGGTTTGTACTTTGTAACCGCAACCTGGTTTAGTATCTGGTAACCGCAATTTGGTTTAGTACTGTGTAACCGCAACCTGGGTGGACTGCAAACAATTGAAGTACCGTTAGTGGTTTTCAAGAGCAATCATCTCCTTAGTCTGATGGCCGGTAAGCGTCCATCAGAAAGTAAATTAACACAATGATAAATATCATTCAGTAACAATGTGTGATCTATTATCTATGAACTACTACTTCATAACTGACAGTATAGCGTATCTTGAGTTCTCAGTCTCTATATGGCTGTCTGCTTATTTACAGCAGTGGTTTTCCCCCATGTGGCAATGCGTTTCATAAACTGTGAGATATGGGCTGGGGTCATCAAATGGTTGAGAACCACTGGTTCACCTAGTGCCCATAGAGCAGTATTTTAATTCTGGGGTCACTGTCAACAATGGTTTGAGAACCACCGGATAATAGTTTCCGTTGCTGCTTTAACTTGGTGGGGTGTCATTGCTGCCAAGGTCTGAGAACCAATGATTTACATTCTTGCTACTGGAGCAGTAAATCATGTGGAGGGTAGTCATGGTCTCAAGGCTTGAGAACTGCTGATTTGCATTTTGCCAGTCAAGTAGTAAATTCATTAAATAGCTAAATAATTGTAAACATTCTTAAAGTTCTGGTTCTTGTAGAAAATCTCATTCATATAACTGATAATAAAATAATTCTTCAATCATACAACATGGTACATGCATAGGATTGCCTTCAATACATGTAAAGAACATTCCATGATGAAAAACACATTAATGTCCCTTATGTGACAAAGTGAGAAGAAGTGATTGAGAACACTGTTATCAAGTTTGTAGTCTTGACATAGAACACAGAAGCCTTATAAGAAATAGAAAATAGAAGGACCACTAATACACTTCTATTTTGCTTGGATCAATATGCAAAATCCCACAGTAACAACAATAATATACATCCATTATTTAACCCTGTCTTATCAGTGGTTAATTAGGTCTAGGACCTCAGCAAACTCCTACATTAGTTTGAGGGATCTGTAAAGATGCAAATAACCATTACTGACACTGAAAATGGAAATGCATTTAAAACTTTGTTTAACAAAAAGTTACTGCAATAATAAGATGTGGATAAACATATGATTATTTATGTTATAAAATCATCAGTATTAGTTAGATCTACTTACTTCGCTCAACTGAATTCACTACGGATTCTCACAACAAGTACAAAGTAGCCTCGACCGAGGCCCATAAAATCACATCTGCTTCGAAGGATGGTTACAAGAAGAATGGCTTATAATTCCCTCCCAAAATTCCAGGATGCTGTCCCGGGCAGGGGGTGGCATTGTTGCAAATTCTATCTTGGTCCCAGGGGTATCGAGTAACTTCATTTAAACTGGCCGTAGCATCCACTGTGTACGTGTTTGCAGCGGCAGGCAGGGTTTCTGCCCCTTTGCTGATTTACGTCCAGTTCGTGACACAAAGGGATAGTCAACTTCCGGACTATCGTTGCACCGTGTTCCTTCCAAGTGTAAATGAATTTCGCTTGCTAAGGGAATAATTTATTACCTTTTGGCCGTGTGAATCCTGAGGCTAGCGAATACTGTGAATTCTAAGACTAGAGACAGAGAGAATTTTGGTTTCTTGTCTAATGATAGAAGAAATATGTAGAGGGATAAAATAATAGACAGAAGAAAAAGTCGGGGAGAAGTCGTTCCACGACAATGTACAAGAAATAACAGCCAATTAGGAATGGTTTGGTAGGTAAAAAAAAAAAGTGTTAGGCAGGAATGTGTGCTGACTCCTGATTTGTTCATTCTGTACAGTTAAAATATAGATCCATAGAGAACGTACCAGGGATATGAGCTGGTATCCATATAAACAACTTGAGATATGCTGATGATATAGTCTTAATAGCAACAAGTGAAAAAGAGTTACATACAACGGTTGACAGAATGCAAAAGTAAAGTACTTGGTCTAAACAGTAGACAGTAATTGTCGTCTTGAAGAAAATGACGCGTCTTTTGTGTGAAGAAAAAAATAATGTGCACAACATAACAGTTTCGTATCACATGTTTGGATCCAAATACTGGTTACAAAATTGAATCTATCGCGGGACCCCAAGATGCAGCAATAGTGAATGCAGTCAGCGACCCATAGCTTGACTGCTTGCATCAGGATCAGCGAACCAGAGCTGATCAAGACCGTACTCCACCTCCACGTGGTCGTCCTGGAAACAGTCTGCAGCAGTGCAGTCTGGCTGAGCGAGTACGGATCGAAATGGGAAGGCAAACCCGGTCCCTAAAAAATGCCGTGCAGAAGTCGGATGTGTCGACCGAAAAGTGCAGATATCACAGCTTAGGCGTAAACAGATACAACGCAATCACCGACCTTTTCAGGGCGAACGAGGAAGAAGAAGAAGAAGAAGAATCTATCGCGAACGTTGAATGTTGGTAGGAAAGTACACACTATCTCTAGATTGAAAGGAAAGAGTCATTCTCTGATCTTCAACCCGTTCCCTCAAACATCTTTCGTTTCACGGACCACTTTATTCTTTTCTGATTCTTCTTCAACGCCTCCAGTATAATAATTATCTGTTTTCTTCATCTCTGAAGACCTTTAATTAAAAGCCTTTATTGCAAACACTTGTGCATCAGTTTACTTGAAGATCTTAAAACTTTATCTGCGTCTTTCAATTTCCCTTTCGCACGAATATATATAGAGCTCAATTAAATCACACTGGGTTTCTTCGACCTGTTAAGAGTCCAATTGTTCAGAATGCTCTGACCACATAATGCTGATTTCATAAAGCGGAAAATCTCCAAACATTTCATTCTACTTATCTGCTCTTAATCTCCTGCTGCACGTGATAATCTCGTTCTAGCGATAAGAATAAAACCTAGACTACCCCTATATTTCTTCATTTGTTTAACGTGACTCTATCTATCCAGCATCTATCCCGGTTTTAGTATCTGCAGACGACGAAACTCCATGGAAACGTTGCCAAGCGATTGTGTGAATTGGGACAGGTGCGAGAAGTTTGTCGCAGGTGAATGCGGCCAATTTCGAGCGTAAATAAACCAGCGGGGGTGAAACATTATAGGGGGCGCCATGGTGCATCAACACTGTTTCTGTATTTTTTTTTCCTCCTTGACTCTTTCTGTCTGTCTTTCTGTTTAACTAAATATTTACGCTTCTAACTGTCGGAATTCCGAGCGTCTGCATACTTTTATTTCTCTCACTTTCTCTGCATTTCTCTTATTCATTATCAGCATCACTTTCTTTTCATCCCCTATGGAGCATGGAGCCACAATGGTAGATGATCCTGTTGCAGGAAGCCTACACCAAACATTGACACGTTCTAGGGGCCACAACGGTAGATGATCCTGTTGAAGGAAACCTACACCAAACATTGACACGTTCTTGGAGCCACAATGGTAGATGGTCCTGTTGCAGGAAGCCTACACCAAACATTGACACGTTCTTGGAGCCACAATGGTAGATGGTCCTGTTGCAGGAAGCCTACACCAAACATTGACACGTTCTTGGAGCCACAATGGTTGATGGTCCTGTTGCAGGAAGCCTACACCAAACATTGACATTTTCTTGGAGCCACAATGGTAGATGGTCCTGTTGCAGGAAGCCTACACCAAACATTGACACGTTCTTGGAGCCACAATGGTAGATGGTCCTGTTGCAGGAAGCCTACACCAAACATTGACACGTTCTTGGAGCCACAATGGTAGATGGTCCTGTTGCAGGAAGCCTACACCAAACATTGACATTTTCTTGGAGCCACAATGGTAGATGATCCTGTTGCAGGAAGCCTACACCAAACATAGACACGTTCTTGGAGCCACAATGGTAGGTTGTCCTGTTGCAGGAAGCGTACACCAAACATTGACACGTTCTTGGAGCCACAATGGTAGATGGTCCTGTTGCAGGAAGCCTACACCAAACATTGACATGTTCTTGTAGCCACAATGATAGATGGTCCTGTTGCAGGAAGCCTACACCAAACATTGACATGTTCTTGGAGCCACAATGGTAGATGGTCCTGTTGCAGGAAGCCTAAACCAAACTTTGACATGTTCTTGGAGCCACAATGGTAGATGGTCCTGTTGCAGGAAGCCTACACCAAACATTGACACGTTCTTAGAGCCACAATGGTAGATGGTCCTGTTGCAGGAAGCCTACACCAAACATTGACATGTTCTTGGAGCCACAATGGTAGCTGGTCCTGTTGCAGGAAGCCTACACCAAACATTGACATGTTCTTGTAGCCACATTGATAGATGGTCCTGTTGCAGGAAGCCTACACCAAACATTGACATGTTCTTGGAGCCACAATGGTAGATGGTCCTGTTGCAAGAAGCCTACACCAAACATTGACACGTTCTTGGAGCCACAATGGTAGATGGTCCTGTTGCAGGAAGCTTACACCAAACATTGACATGTTCTTGGAGCCACAATGGTAGATGGTCCTGTTGCAGGAAGCCTACACCAAACATTGACATGTTCTTGGAGCCACAATAGTAGATGGTCCTGTTGCAGGAAGCCTACACCAAGCATTGACACGTTCTTGGAGCCACAGTGGTAGATAATCCTGTTGCAGGAAGCCTACACCAAACATTGACACGTTCTTGGAGCCACAATGGTAGATGATCCTGTTGCAGGAAGCCTACACCAAACATTGACACGTTCTTGGAGCCACAATGGTAGATGATCCTGTTGCAGGAAGCCTACACAAAACATTGACACGTTCTTGGAGCCACAATGGTAGATGGTCCTGTTGCAGGAAGCCTACATCAAACATTGACATGTTCTTGCAGCGCGTACTGCTGTAGCAATATTGTTTACGTCATGAGATTGTCAGCCTCGTGCACAACCTCATTTTAGTCGCCTTGTGCGACTTGCCTGAGTGTGACGAATCAGTTGTGCACTTTTATAACTCTCATTCTCTCCGGCAGTGTCACTTCTTTTCTTCATTTTCCTCACCGATCTCCAATTATTTGGCATATTTGATGCCCTACATTTTTGTCTGCCGCTCCCAGACTTCTTTACATTTCGCCTGGTGAATTGTAATAATACCAGGCTAATTGAACAGGTCAGCGGGTAATACGTTTATCACGTAAGCCGTCTAGCCACCTTTGATGGAGTCGATCTGTGTGGACGCAAGATGGTAGCGCACGATCGATGAAAGGAGGGCCATATTGTCTGTCTGAGAAAATCCGTCTGGGGGATTGGCGCAAACACGGGTGATGATACGTATCGCTTCCGCTGGACTATCTCTGTGTAATTATTACAGATAATCTGTCTGGGGAGACAATATTGTGGGAAAGCATCTAGATATGAAATAAGTTCACAAATGTGTTTGTGAGTTTGCATAAAGATGCAGTCGGAAGTATTACTGCCTTATCAGAAAGAGGTCACGCGTTGGAATTTTAAAATTTGATAATTTCAAACACGCGGGAGATATTATGATTTAACACGCCGACCCATTTAGTTCTAAAGAGCTTACCATTGGCTTAATTCGAGAACAGGAATAGACTTTGACGTTCACTGCAAAATTCGTTGGAAGTACAATCTGTTAGCTGAACTGAGAAATGGAAATATAATCTAGCGAAATCGGAGTCACGGAACAGACTGCATTGCAACGTCAAATTAGCAACTCCCAGCAGCCAGAGAAGGATCGGATTAAGAATTCCAAAATTATAAGTTGCAAATCAAAATATTTGGGCAACTTTCAAACTTAAAAGTAAACCCGCATTTTGTAAATACAAAGACTGGCAACTTAAAGGACCAGGACAGAGTGTTTGGGCAACTTGAAACTCAAAAGTAAACCCTCATTTTTAAATAAAACACTGGAGACCTAAGGAATCAGATCACTCGTCATAATGTGGAATACTAAAATTTCCAGACTAAGTGATTCGAAAGCATCTAATCTAAGTTGTTGTGTCCATTCTAAACTGTGCCAGGAGATTGTGTTCCCAAAAGTTACTTTGGGTTCTTGGAACGAAGCTATCAAACTGGCCATGGTACGAAGCTGCAAGACTACAGTTTCGACGTCACTAGTTGTGAGTTAAGAGCAGGAAATCAACACTAACCGCTTACATTAGACGAGTTGTGTGGAGAAGAGCCCTTATCACAGAAGAATTGACGAAACCACGGCTGCAGGACTCACTTAGACCAGCTAAGTTTATTAAGGAAACAGCAAAAGGACAATTGTTTTTTTTAAATCCTCAAACCAAGTCTCAGTGATGACAATTTTAATTACATCTAAAATTCGCCATCATTCCATCGCTATTTTAACCTGTTAAAACTAATTGATTACACTGACAAACAACATTTTTCTTTCTTATATAAGAATAAGTATTCTTAGGTCAGTTTCTTGCGCTGATTTCAAATTTGAAATCCGTTTATCTCTATCACGTCGGGTTCTTAAGATATTTGTGAATAAATATATTTTTGGGAAACCGTTATTTGCTCCGTTTCATTTTTACTATATAACTTTATAAAAAAATAATGATTATTAAAAGATGCATGACATATGTTACGTTATATTTCAAATAGTTACTGTATTTTGAAATAATTCTGAGTGAAATATGGCTTCTAGAAGTTGTAGAAATTCGGCTGATCTGTTCTGTTACGTGTGTGGATATTTTACCGATCGTGTTCACCAGAAAAACTTTACACCATTGCTAAAGAAAGCATATGAACTTTATTTCGATTCGAAAGTTGATGATGCAAATAAATCTTGGAAGCCAAATGCAGTTTGTTCGACTTGTGCAAATACATTGGCAGGTTGGTTACGAAAATCGCCGAAGCATAAGTCGATGCCTTTTGGAGTGCCAGTAATATGGCGTGAACCGACAAATCACGCTACTGATTGTTACTTCTGCTTGACAAATATCTATGGTTTCACTTTTAAAACTAGAAAGTCTGTGGTTTATCCAAATATTGAATCGGTTTCGAAACCAGTGCCTCATGATCCAATCACGTGTCCGATCCCAGTTCCACCAGAACAATATCCGTTGGACATGAATGAACCATCAGAAAGTGATAGTTTACCTGCTTTAGAAACTAATTCTGACTCGGATTATATACCGGTGAATGATGGTGTTCACTTAATTAACCATTCAGAACTTTCAGATCTAATACGTGATCTCGCTCTCACCAAAGGACAAGCGGAATTACTCGGTTCGCGACTCAAAGAATGGAATCTTTTAGCGCCCAATACTCCGATATCTAAATTTCGTCATAGACACAGAGAACTTGTTCAATACTTTGAGATGGATGATGACATTTGCTATTGCAAAGATGTAAAAGGTCTAATGGTGCACCTCGGTCATGAGCACATAGTCAACGAATGGCGACTTTTCATCGACTCTTCCAAGACTAGTCTAAAAGCCGTGTTATTGCATAATGGAAATTTATTTTCATCAATTCCAGTCGCCTACTCTGTTCATATGAAAGAAACTTATGACAATATGGCTATACTTTTGGCAAAAATAAAGTACAATGACTACCAATGGCGGATTTGTGGAGACCTAAAGGTCATTGCAATTCTCACGGGCATGCAGACTGGGTATACTAAATTTTGTTGCTTCCTATGTGAATGGGACAGCCGCAACAGACAGGAACATTATGCAAGAAAGGTGTGGCCTATCAGGGATCGTATGCAGCTCGGGCATAAAAATATAATACACGAGCCATTAGTTAACAAAGACAGCATCATTTTACCACCGTTACATATAAAGTTGGGGCTCATGAAGAATTTCGTAAAAGCGTTAGATAAAACGAGCAAAGCTTTCACTTATCTTCGAGAAAAGTTTCCGCAAATTAGCGATGCAAAGAGAAAGGAAGGTATCTTTGTAGGACCTCAGATTAGGAAAGTTATTGCAGACAAACAATTCGAGAACTTGTTACATGGTAGTGAACTTCGTGCATGGATGGCATTCAAATCGATCGTCGATAACTTTCTGGGAAATCACAAATCTGCCGACTATGTGCATATTGTTAAGCAGTGCATAGATGCATACAGAATTATGGGCTGTAACATGTCCCTCAAAATCCATTTGCTCGATTTGCATCTTGACTTTTCCCCTGACAACCTTGGCGAAGTCAGCGATGAACATGGAGAACGATTCCATCATGATTTCGCCGTAATGGAGTCACGTTATCAAGGACGGTGGAGTGTGACCATGCTTGCCGATTATTGTTAGATGCTTCATCGCGATGTACCACATGCCATTCACCGACGAAAGTCGACTGCAAAGAAATTCAAGCCTACATAACTGTTATACTTCTTGTACAAATGATGTTGTAATACTGTATGCGTTGTTAAAAAACTTCAATTGCGTATTTCTAGAGATCCCGACCTGATAGAGAAAAACGGTTTGCAGATTTAAAAACAGCGCATTAAAATTGACCAGAAAAACATAGAAATGTTAGAGAAAGAAAAAAAAAATTTTTTTTTGTTAGCCAGTGTTATTAAATGTGTTACGGGTTATTTTAAAACTAAACAATCATTGTTGATTCAGTTATTATAGGCATGAAAGTAAACGCATGAGCAAAACTCTTTAATATATATACATCTAGACATATATTTACTTCTATAGAGCAAATACTTATAAAAGAATTTCGCTGGATTTATACCAGCTGGGGGCTTGAACGGGCTAAAACCATTGCTTAATTCTTCACAAAAGTCAACGGATCAGATATAAGTTAATAGTTCTCTGCCCTATGCAGCATTGTTCTTGACTTTTGAAAACATCTTGTGAACACGCCTTGAGATAGAATCGTCATAACCCTTCTATCAACAAGTCTGCCAAGAGTAATCTTGCGCGAAGGTAGACACCTTTGAAGACCCAGATTAGATACTCTTGAGTGTTGGCCACTGGTGGACCACTGCTGCAGAGCTAAGGGGAGGCAATCCGAGACACTGAGGGAGAAGTAATCCTAATCGTTCTTGATCTCATCAGACACTCCCATGAACTACACTGGACTCCTAGTCCGAATTATATATCTACATATAATACGGGCTAGCTTAGTTAAAATAGTAGTTATGAAAAAAACTACCGCTAAATTATCTTCACCCAGGAGGGGTACGTTGGTAAAACTAAACTCGTATAAGGGGTACACGATCATTGTAAGCTTGAGAAACAGTGCCCCAGAGTATAAAGACATATTTTCTATAATTGATATTCTTAGAAGTTTCAAGTGTTGATATTGCATCAGATACATGTGATGAAGACTATACTTTATCACTCAGGTGCGCAATAAGGGTCAAGCCACAGTTGTGCCCAATGTCACGATTCTTTCGCTATATAAAATTAAAAAGGTTTTCAACTAATTGCACAACAGGGTGTAATCTGAAACTCTTTTAAATGGCTTTGTTAAAGTATTATTCTTAATATAGAGTCAAACACTAAACAAGGAAGCTTAATAATTATAATATCAGTTTTGAAACTTTGCAGTGTTCCTGTCTGACTAAGTGGTCAAAATCTGGCTCAGTCTGACCTCAGTCCACATCTCGGCTCTCCAAAGTCGTGTCCATTGTATGAGATCAAACGTCTGACTGGCTAAGACTGGCTAAGCGGATAAAGCGCTTTCCTCTCGCATCGAAGTTACTTGGTTCTAGGATTAAACCTATAAATGGGTAACTGTCTCTGTAATTGAGTTTGGGAAGGCGAAGGCAGCGAGGCAGGAAACTGGTCACACCCATCGCACAAAGCTGGACCTAGTATAATGAAGTCTCTAACATTTCACTCCCATACAATTGCATCTGCTATGAGCCTACTTTTATCTTTTTATTTGAGATCTACATTTCAACTTATGACTGACAAACCTGTCAGAAACCTCCACTCAAGCAACAAACTGTTTCCACTTTGCACGGTCGGTGACCACTCTTCGTGCAGTGCCCCAACTTTGGTTCATACTTTGTATTTCAGCCTCCACGGTTTTTCGCCAAGTTATTTTTGGTCAGCCTGTCTTTCGCCTTTCTTCTGTGGTGCATAGCAGTTCTTGAGATGGTGTCGGGGGCCTTCTGACGACATGGTCAACCCAGTTCTAGCGTCTGCTCGAAAAGATGGTGTACATATCTTTTTCATTGCTCCGAATAAGTTGGTCTTTGTTGGTGATGGTATTCGGACAAAAACAAAAATCAGATAATTTTAATTAGGCAGATTGTGCGGAAAAAGGAATATTTGGACATTTCAGTTTCTTGTGTGGAAAGATGACAATTCTTACATACACTTTTCTGTTACTTTCCAGCATTCCTAATTTTCCGCAGGAAGCAAGAGTTATTAATTTTTAATTTTAATTTTTTATTTGGTCTTTCTTTCGCGTATTCGAAGTATGATGTTGAATTAACTAAGATGTACAACCAACGCGCTATAGAAACGATTATCATTCATACCCTTCGACATCAACTGTGGGAGACTGAACACCTATGGGTTTGCCTGGACTGTGGAGATGTCAGTGCTGATCAACAATAACAAAACAAAAGCTGCTCAGACTCTGTTACATAGGAAACGTAAGTGAGATTAAACACAGACAGCCAGTTTATTGATAAAAGAGAGAAAGATTCTGGAACTGTTTTGACAATCACATCATGTGATTACTCCTATCTCGCTTATGTTGAGGAGTGATGCTGCAGAATGTCGAATACATCTAAAAATATATTTAAATTAGGAATATACTTTTTTCTGATAATTTACGTTCTCCGTTATCTAACCTGTCATTATTAACTGCCACAGCTCATTCTAAACAGGTGTATTTAATGTATTTTTACTTCGAAAATTATTTTTTTTTTAAAAAGCTTCGCCTATAAAGAAAGCTATTAAATTATCATAACATTGTTTTCTGTTTCTAAATGTCTCGTAACTTGTTTATTTACTAATCATTCAACATACGATTAGGCGCATATACTTTCCATTACGTGCCACAAATTTTATCTCAACATATGCTGGATGTCTTATATTATCAAAACTTAAAATATTTTCCACTCAATGTGAAACTAAAAAAAAAAAAAAAAAAAAAAAAAAATGTGAAACGTTGGTGTAATGAAGAGTTAAAGACTTACTCATACAATGTCCAACTTTACGAGGCTGTCACTGGTTGTCTCCCTTGCTTTGCAGTAGTGGTCCACGAATGTCTACACTTAGAGTAAAAGGCGGAGTTTTTCAAAGATAACCCTTCGCTCAAGATTACTCTTAGCAGATACGTAAATAAGGGGGCTTCTGCCCCTATTTTAGGGAGTCGCACTGGGATTTTAGGGAGTGCTGGTTTGCAAGACTTCTGCCATACGTCCTCGTTGTGAGCCACGGATAACGGCTCCTCTCGGGGTCTGAACTAAACTGGCAGAGGATCTTGGAATCAGTGGATCCCTAAAGATGTGGTGTGCAGAACTCACCAATGAGTGGTATATACTCTGATACCCATCAATCCACTCCCAAATCATGGGTCAAATGATAATTGAGTCATCAGTGAATGACCCCAAGTCTAAGATGGACTAATGTGTCGAGAGACTGAATGGCTGTTGGGTAAGCAGTCGCAAACATTTGCTGTCTGGTGGGCGAGCGGGGCGGCACCAGGCAGATGGACTCCGTAAGGACATCCCTTGCCTCTTCCCTGGTATGGTGGCTCTACTAGGGTGACCGGATATTTCCAACATTTACTGCAAATACACCATGAGAATTTTAGCTATTCGGAATCATCGCGGAAGCTACGGAGATTGTGCTCTGTCGTCAATACCTGCAGCAAATGAAATGAAGAAATACAAATGCAGAAGGAGAGGTAGGGGAGAGAAGAGAAGAGAGAGAACAAAAAGAGCAGGAAAGAGAAGACTCAGAAAGAAAACAGATCGCATCTCGGTGAAAAATGTGTGTATACGATACTGGAATTGTTGAAGTGCCAATCAACGTGCAGCCATTATACAAACAATCATCTAAAATTTCAATATTCTCATGATCCAAGAGACAAATTTAAAAGCCAATAGTGTTATCAATTGTCCAGGCTACAGATGTTACTCCAATCCTTGTGGCCCTGGTAGACGAGGGCAAGCTATATATGTAAAACACGAGCTCCCTCATACGTGGCTGGATACAAGTTCCCAAACTAGTGAGGATGCGGAATTGCCAGACCACATACAGCTCGATTAACCCAGGAGAAAATTGAACAACCAGGGTGGCAACTTCTTGAACATCCGCTTTACAGCCCCGACCTAGCCCCGAGCGATTTCCACCTGTTTGGTCAACTAAAAACTCACCTTGGCGGCAAACATTTCGCGGATGACGAAGAGGTTGAAAGTGAGGTGCGAATGTGGCTGAGACAGTTGACCAAAGACTTCTATGCTGTAGGTTGTGGGGCACTGATAAAGCGATGGGATAAGTGTATCAATGTTGGTGGAGATTATGTTGAGAAATAAGGGGAAATGTAAGTGCAGTAATAAATGGCTTTCAAGTTCGTATCTCATTTAGTTTTTTTTAATAGTCATTTGTGACCTATTTACTGACTTACCCTCGTACGTAAATAACAATGGATTTATTTATGAAATATTTGATCAACAGGTTTAACACGAATAAAATTGATTTGTAAAGAAAAATAGTTCAGTATTGGTGTATCATCATAGGAAGATATTGTTTTATGGTGGAGTTTTAAAAACAGAATAGTCCATATGTTGTGCCAGTAGACTGTACTTAGTAGCTGGCAATGTGGTGACAGTAGTTTGTCGTTGAATTCTGGGTCAGTCACTGCTGGCTCCCAATGAAGCGTTGACGGGTACTTCTCACGTCAGGAGTCGAGTGGCGTGGTAGCACGTTCGCTGCTGTGCGGGAGTAACTTTCAAAATGGTCGCCTGTTCGAGAAATTGAGAGATAATCAAAATAATGTCTCTCTTAAGTATTATGTTCCTGATGTAAGCATAAGGCTACCTTCCCTTTCCTCCACCATTTCATCTTCCTCTGAATGTTTCTGGTGTATCTGATAATGAATTCTCAGGTCATCCAGACAGATGAAAGAGTGTTCAGGAGAGCAAAGGAAGACAAATGCATCATTTTCAGATATATATCAGTAACGAATCTGAAATAGTTGACATAACTAAATAAATAAAATATATATTTATATACGATGATTCATCATCCTCTTTCAGCTTCCTATGGAGCCTGGGGCTACCTCTGCTATTGGTTCCTTGTGAGGAAACTCGCAAAAAATTCACCAGCTCTTAGTGGTAGTTTATGTAGCAAGTTATTTTATATAATGAGGTTGCCATCCGCCATAAGCAACTGTAGACAAATAAGCAATCTATATATGTTAAATGCAAATATAAAATAAGAAAATGTACATGTTACAGCTTACCCCAACTTCATCCTACCAGGTTGATGGATGTATGTCCAGTGCCGTTATGTCTCTCTTGCACACAGCTTTGAATCTTTGCTACAGTCGCCCAACTGTTCTTTTGCGATCTGCCAGTTATTCGTAGAAGATATCTTTCGTGATGCGACCATCTTCCATGCGGCATACATGACCAAGCCAGCGTATATATTTTTTTATTTTCATTATAGTGCAGTAAGACTTTTTACAGCGAGTATCATGTGTTTTCATTTTTAAAATGTTTAGTTAATTATTAAATTTTAATGCCCAACATATACTGTTAAAAAAAAAAAGAAACGCATAGCTACTGAAGGCACACACATAGCCATAATTTTGACATTCAATAACTTTTTTAATTTAATGAGTTAATTGTTCAAATTGCACACAAGAATACCTTAGGGTTCAGCCAATCAATTGACAGTTGTTTTGCATCTGGGTCACGAGAGTTTTTTGGCGTACGGGCTTTCCCGTTAGTAAATTGCATCGATCAGCGACTGGCATCTCCAAATGAGATGCGTTCAGACGTCTGATGGGCCTTGGGTGGCTGACTCTTCCTGGAGTGCCTGGAACAGATCACGACGATTGGCTGGAGCAACGTCTCGGCGACAAACACGTCTATGCAGCTCATCCCACAGGTGCTCAATCGGACTCATGTCTGGAGACAGGGATGGCCAGGGAAAGGTGAGAATGTTGTTGGCAGTCAGGAACTGCGTGGTCAACCGTGCACAATGGGGTCTGGCGTTGTCCTGTTGGAACACAGACCTTTGGGCAGCCAAAAGTGGAAGGACATGGGGTCGAAGAATTTCATTTACGTATCGTTGCGCATTCAAGCCTCCTTCAATGTGCACCAATTGACTCCTTCCGTTGTAACTGATCATTCCCCACACCATTGCACCTCCACCACCGTGTGGCGGAGCTTCATCAACGCAATTTTGGGCAAAACGTTCATTTCGCCTACGGTAAACCCTACGCCGTCTATCATGACGCTGCAACAAAAAGAAAGATTCGTCACTAAACCAGACACGTCTCCATTGATTGTCAGCTGCCCAGGGACGATGCTGGTTGGCCCAAAGACGTCGATTTTGGCGATGGCGGCGCGTAAGGACAGGTCATCGGTGAGGTCGTTGTGCCCAAAGTCCAGCGTCATGCAGTCTATCCCGGACAGTTTGATCAGACACATGACGTCCTGCAGGCAATGACTGGGCAGTTGAGGAAGCTGTTGTAAACCTGTCTCTGAGGTGACGAAGCCGAATAAAGCGATCCTCCGCTGCTGTTGTCACTCTGGGTCATCCACTGCGATGCCGGTCTTCGACTGAGCCTGTGGCTTGGAACCGGTGCCAAAGTCGACTGATGGTACTCTGATGCACGTTTGGATGCCTAGCAACGTGACTTTGACTTTCGCCTGCATGCAGTCGGCCAATAGCAATGTTCCTTAAATTTATCGATAGATACGCCATAAATGTCTGCTTGAAAATGAACTGCATTTTTTGTGTGTAGCGTTATCCTTTTATAGGGTTTCAGTTGCGTAGTCAGTGAATAGTATTCACCCCAAATTTTGTTGCTTTCACGTGCGCGCAACATGAGCTGTGATCAAAAATTGCGTCATAAACACTATTGACCACTGCGTTGTAAAGATTACAAAAACGAACGCAATTCAGGCCAACACGTGCATTTGACACTGTAAAGAACATTTGAGGCTGGTTGTTATATACCGTAGCACCAAATTTTACTTACAAACTCATAAAAACGCGCCCTCGGATAGCTATGCGTTTCTTTTTTTTTGGGACCCAAAGACGCAGCAGTTGAGAATGCAGTCAGCAACCCATAGCTTGACTGCTTGCGTCAGGGTCAGCGAACCAGAGCTGACCAAGACCCTACTCCACCTCCACGTGGTGGTCCTGGAAACAGGCTGCATCACTGCAGTCTGGCTGAGAGAGTAGGGATCGAAGAGGGAAGGCAAACCCGGTCCCAAAAAATGCTGCGCTGAAGTCGGATGTGCCGGCCGAAAGGCGCAAATATCGCAGCTCTGCTGTAAATGGACACAACGCAACCAACGTCCTTTTCAGGACGAACGAGGAAGAAGAAGAAGAAGAACAGTATAGTATGCAGGATATGGGAAACAAAATTATGCTATAGAAATTTGTATTTAAGAAGGTGATTGGTCAGTTCTTTGCCAATCGTAAAACAGAAATTAACAGAATGCCAAAGAGGAGGCCAACTTCATCCTTGTGGCGAGATGTGTGTTGGATAGAAAATAATAGATATAGTTCCCAGAACCGGAGAAAAGAACTGGAGAACAAGATGTACGGAGGACACAGGACAAGTCAGGTAGTTAACTGCACAGTTCTAGATAGTAGCTGTAGAAGAGAGATGTGAAGGAAGTCACTTCCTCCCTAGACCTGTCCTATGCTCCATGGGTGTCTCTATTAATCGTTGGTGTGAAATGCGGCTCGTTAATTTTCCCTACCAATTTAAAAAAGCGTCCGATTGGCAGAGTGGTTAGAGCGCCGGTCTCTGGTGGCAAAGGTACCGGGTTCAAATCACGGTACCCGACACGCTCTGGTCTACCCAGCTGTAAATGGGTACCTGACTCTTCTCTTTGAGTTAGAGAAGGAAAAGGTAGCGAGGAATGGAACTGGTCACTTCACCTCTCGATGTGGACCTAGTATAGTGAAGTCTCTAACACCTCACTCCCCATATGGAAGTATCTCCTTTGAACATAAATTAACAATTTTAACATTTTAAACAATTCTCTTAATGTCCACACAATAACAAAATTTCAAACAGAAACAGGAGTTTAACAAAATCACTCAACTACGGTTTATAAAATATATCTGTACATTTATTAATGACAATAGAAGTTTGGTAAAAAATGTAGATATGTATTTATACAAATCATAAGTTGAAAATTATAAGGTGTCAATGTCTTTGTTCATTATTCTGGGCAATTGGTGATCTCTGGATCTTGTTTCTTCAAGGTAATGAGAACTTATCTAATTCAGGTCCTTTCAATGCAAACACTTATCGTCAAATATCAGGTGTTGATGTCCAATATACTTAAATCACCAAGACAGGTAGCCACAATACTTCTATCAGGTGTTGATGTCCAATATACTTAAATCACCTAGACAGGTAGCCTCAATACTACTATCAGGTGTTGATGTCCAATATACTTAAATCACCTAGACAGGTAGCCACAATACTACTATCAGGTGTTGATGTCCAATATACTTAAATCACCTAGACAGGTAGCCACAATGCTACTATCAGGTGTGGATGTCCAATATACTTAAATCACCTAGACAGGTAACCACAATACTTCTATCAGGTGTTGATGTCCAATATACTTAAATCACCTGGACAGGTAGCTACAATACTACTATCAGGTGTGGATGTCCAATATACTTAAATCACCTAGACAGGTAGCCACAATGCTACTATCAGGTGTGGATGTCCAATATACTTAAATCACCTAGACAGGTAGCCACAATACTTCTATCAGGTGTTGATGTCCAATATACTTAAATCACCTAGACAGGTAGCCACAATGCTACTGTCAGGTGTGGATGTTTTGGATGTCCAATATAATTAAATCACCTAGACAGGTAGCCACAATGCTACTATCAGGTGTTGATGTCCAATATACTTAAATCACCTAGACAGGTAGCCACAATACTACTATCAGGTGTTGATGTCCAATATACTTAAATCACCTAGACAGGTAGTCACAATACTACTATCAGGTGTTGATGTCCAATATACTTAAATCACCTAGACAGGTAGCCACAATACTACTATCAGGTGTTGATGTCCAATATACTTAAATCACCTAGACAGGTAGCCACAATACTACTATCAGGTGTTGATGTCCAATATACTTAAATCACCTAGACAGGTAGCCACAATGCTACTATCAGGTGTGGATGTCCAATATACTTAAATCACCTAGACAGGTAGCCACAATGCTACTATCAGGTGTGGATGTCCAATATACTTAAATCACCTAGACAGGTAGCCACAATACTACTATCCGGCAAATTGCAGAAGTGGACTTTGAATCACACACTGTAGTTGTTTATGCTTCTTATCAGACGCTTTTGTTGTGACTCTCGGATAAGAACCTGAAACATATGCACATATTATAGTATCTGTTTCTTATCACCAAGACGATCCTCCTATGATGACGGGCCACTGTTGATGAGAATCCTCATTTAGACAACATAGTCCTTGAGGCCGTAGTCATGTCAATCAAAAAAGTACGTCATTCAATCAATAAAATGCATCGTTTGACTACAGAAATCATTTACCAATTCTGGTCTACTGTTGATTTTTCTCGCCTGCGCTGGGAACGAAACCCACCCCATTTTGTGTGCAGCTTCCACGTGTACACCTGGTCGTATCCATTCTGCCAACTCGAAGCAGTTGTGTCAGTAACATTTTATTTGTCTCAGGTTTTTGTTTAATTCTTTGGACAGTTCTTTATCCAGATTGTCCCAGAACGCTTTTTACACTGGCAGGTGGAAATTTAATGAAATCTCTTTCCTGTCCAAGAATTGAGTCAGATTACTATCTTGAGGAAGATTGAATATTCTCCGAGCTGTGGACTGGCTCGTGGTTGAGAACGTTTGACGTCTTATCCCTAGGAATAATTCGCTGTCGATCTACTACTGAAGACCTCTAACACCCGCTTTTTGTTTTTCAATTACATAGATATAAAATGATACAAACAGCACACAAAAATAGTATATCTGTATTTTTGTACCATGCGTATTTGTATTGCATCGCTATCAACATCAACCTACAACTAAATACACAAGCAATACGATAAGAAAAACAAAGTTAACTCTTTCAGTCCCAAGCAAAAAAGTGGGTTTGGCCCAAGCAAAAATGGCCACCCCAGTGCGTTTTTATTGTTGTTGTTTGGAAATAATTTTTTTAAATGTTCATATGCATAAATAACTTTGTTGTTGTATATGAAACTGAAGGTAATTGGATGTACTTTACTCTTGTGCTACAAGTATAAAAGCTTTCATTGAAAAATGATTAGTTATTCAAGGTAAAATGGAGGATATGCGCTTAAAAAAATGATTAGTTATTCAAGGTAAAATGGAGGATATGCGGTTAAAAAAATCGCTTTAAAAATCTAAAATAAATATCTCAAAACAGAAACACGTTCACTCTAAAACACGTGCCCTATTTAAAAGAATGTACTTGCAGTCGGAAATGACGTTTCGGGTGGTTTGTGTTAGAAACAGTCTCAAACAGAGGCACATATACTAAAGGCTTTTTAAAGTCGATTGGGCCAAGCGCGTCTAACCCCTGAGCCTTTATAAAGTCGATTGGGACTTAAAGAGTTAAGGGCAAAACAATGCATTGCCATCATAAAAACGCTTTGCTCGTACCACATGGGGTACTGATGAAAACATCCTCTGAAAGCTGCACATAGGCAGGGTCAGGCCTGTTATAGAATATGACATCGCATCCTGGTCGACAGCAGCAGCTGAGATTTTGATAAGCTTAACAAACTCCGAAACCAAGTAGAGCATATCATAACAGGAGCCATACATTTCACGAAAATCAACAATATGGAAAACATTACAGGGCTACAGTCAATCGAAGACAGACGTCACAACAGAGTTGTTGCTGTCATTTTCGACGGAGTCATCTGTCAAGTTATTTGCTTATGTTTGTATCATAAGTATAATTGTGTCTTTACCTGCGATGTCAGGTTGATTAGGGGTTGTCTTCCCTTGTTTATTCATTCATTGTGTTTGACCTTTAGGGTCAGAGGTTGACAGTTCGGCGTAGGCCTAGGGGAAGGTTTTTTAAGCGGGAGTGAGATATACTTCCGGGAAGCCGGGAGGTCCTGTTTTTCTGAAGGGACCAAGAGTCCATTGTTTTTCGGGGAGAATCTTCGAAGTAACTGCTATGGCAGTTTTCCCCAGTGAATCTCTGTGCGTCGGGATGACGACAGAATTCCTTGTTTAGTTCTGAGGATTCATTTTCCAGGTAATACCGACCTTTATGCATTATTACGCTTTTCGGTGGCAGAACATGTAAAGGATTACCTAGGGTGAACAGCAGCTCACTGATCCGCCATTTCAGAACTTATATATTTGTGCTCGAGGTAGCCATCCAAGACTGTTAGTCTTATATTGTCCAGAAATCCAGTGACGAAGATATATTGTGGGAGCCGCAGATTGGCGGAACTTCTATCTACAATAAGTATTACTGCAGGGTTGATGATAACCTATTTAACAGAAGTACACGGCCGACGTCAGAACGAGGCCTGTGCTTTCGGCTATTATACTACAGCCTGATATGTGCAATTGGCGAGGAGTGCCAAGTTGCACCTGTGTGTCAAAGTAACTAAGGCATCTGACGCGTTTAGTCAGAGACGCCAAGGGCGACGCTACGAACTGTCATTATCGAAGAACTTTGCTATTGACCATGCACGTCTATTCCGATGTTTACCTTTTTTGAATGCCAAATGTATACCTATCGATGTCAGGTCAGCATGACCTTGTTACACTGACTGTTCCTGTTGATATTATGTGTGTTCCCGTCAATAAATGTCTTGAAACATGCCTGCAGTGTCAAAGCATCCTTGATTACTGCATGTGAGAGTATGGGTTGCAGGATCTACATCTATACGAGCCTAAACACATTCGCGCCTTCATTCGCACCCACACTCAATTCATCATACGCTCGCACTACACATCTAACAACATGTATACTGTCTTGGGCCAGTGATCACATCAACAAAGAAAAAAAAGACAGTTACATTTCTGGTGGACCAGTTACGTGGGCTCTTATGATACATTTCTTGTCGCCAATGTGGCCTAGAAACTTACATTTCTGATGGACCAGATCTGTGGGTTTAAAAAGAACAGAGCGAGCATTTGACATTATTGTTGACATTTATGGATCCAGAAATTTACATTCCTGGTTGGCTGTTACATGTATGATGTCTCCAGTTTTGTCGAGAAAGTTACAAGAAGGACAAGTACACATTACACTTCTGATCTGTGGGTCTAAGCTACACACGGGACAGCCGTAACACACAGCGCTAATTCTACACTTGCAAGTTTTGGCTAAACAGGACAGATATAGGTCATCAACGGTTGACCCAAATAAACAGTACGAGCATTTATATTATAATGCTACATAAAGCATAACAAGACATGTACTGAAGTTAACTACTAGGCATTTGCTACGTGGACCATAACTGCATAGAAGGCGGGTTCCTATTGTAAACAGTACTGCTGGTTGTTACACGTTTCATTCAACAACAGACTTTTCTAGGTCAGAGCATTCAAGCTACATTGTTGGAGGTCAAGTGTCTGTAAACAGTACGTGGAAATAGTAAACATTCAATGTGCAAGCCCTAATTTGAGAAGGTCATAGTAACTTTGGTTCGTGAATACCACTTTATGTTACAGTGGATTTGACGTTCAGTGCGCGTTTGACATTTCGTTTCTGTGTTCGCAAGGAGCAAGGAATTTATTTTAGTTTCAGCTGTGACTGAACTTGTTCTGCAACACATTGAAATTGATTGCTATATGTTTATGTTATTTCTACTGTTTTGTGTATTTTTCTGCGGGTTTTTCGGTTGGTGGGTCTTACGGTAAATATGCCACTTGATCGAGGCTTACTGTAAGCGTTCTGTAGGTGCAAATTTTCTTAATTTGGAAATTTGCTAGTGACAATTGGTCGCTATTGATGTTAGCTGTGATGTAATTGTACTTAACGTTGTTTTTGTAATATTTTGTCTGTTTTTCAGTTTTGATTGTCGATTTGTTTTGTTTGTATTCTGTAGGTCTCTCCTTTCTTGTGTATTTCTCTACACATTTTTGGTTAAAACAGTGTTGCCATTTGTATTGTTTTGTATCTTTGTCTTTGTATTTTTTTTTGTTGTGTTTTTTTGTTTGTACTACATTACTGTCATACACAGTCTACATACACATACTTGGTCATGTTTTGATATTATTGATAAGATAGACTCTTCATATAGAGTTTCTTAATAAAATATTATATAAGATATTTATACAAGTTCTTTGATAAAAGACTTGTTATCTACAAAGATTGAGACAAGGTGAAATACATATTCAAGTTCTTTATAAAAAAGACTTGTGCCCATAGTGAGTGGGATATAAGGGAATTTTTTTTTTCCACAGGTACTCAAGTGATTTTTTGGGTACATTATAAACAAGAGGAACATACAAAGTCTTTGTCTAAGACTAAGACAGTAAAATAAAGTGAAGTGAGTATACAAGTCTATCATTTCAGACTTGTCTCCCATTAAAGTGGGATAATTTAATATATTTGCTTCTGCAAGTTACTGATCTCAGTAGACAAGATGTCTACATTGGACTACTTTATTACACAAGGGAGAGCCCTTGATAAGACTGGTCAACAGTTAGAACAATGGGCTGTTGCTCAGTATGACAAAGCATTAGCTGCAGAAGAGAAAAAAGCTCAGGCTGAAGAGAAAAAAGCTCAGGCTGAAGAGAAGAGATTAGAAAGAGAAGCAGCTGCTGAACAAAAAAGGCTAGACAGAGAAGCTGATATTGCTGCTGAACAAAAGAAATTGCAGATGCAGGTGGAGGAAAGGAGATTTGAAGCTGAACAAAAGAGATTAGACAAAGAAGCTGAACAAAAGAGATTAGACAAAGAAGCTGAACAAAAGAGATTAGACAAAGAAGCTGAACAAAGGAGATTAGACAAAGAGGCTGCTGCAGAGGAGAGGAAAGCTCAAGCTGAGGCTGAAATCAGAAAAATGGAACATGAGGAAAGAAAACAGAAGATGGAACTTGATGAAAAACTCGCAACTTTGGAGTTAGAGAAATTGAAATTGGCGAGTATGGGTGCTCAGCAAACAACTTCGAGTACGACAAGGGAGTTTGTTAGTAGGATTAAATTGCCTCATTTCAATCCTTTAAAGGATGACGTAGCAGATTATCTAGATAGATTCCAATTTTTTGTGCGATACGCATAACATAAAAAAGGAAAAATATGTTGAACAACTGATGCCATTTTTTACAGGTGACACAGTGACTACTCTTATGACAATAGACGAACATGAGAGGACTAATTATGATGTTGTCAGGGCAGCACTGCTAAAAAAATATCAACTAAAACAAGAAGACTATCGTCTTCGTTTTAGGACAATGTTGCCAGAAAATGGAGTAGATTTCTCTGATTTTGTTACAAAGATACGTCGTACATTTACACGATGGGTTGAGTTGTCTCAGATTGAGAAAACATATGAAGGTCTAATGGACTTATTATTGCGAGATAAGGTTTTGTCATCTGTTAATGATTCTTTTCTTGCATTCCTTCATGAGCGTAAGCCTAAAAACTTAAAAGAAATGGAGGAATACTGTTGTCAGTATGCCACAGCACATCCCCATGCTACAGTTAGCAATTCTAAAGTGAAAGAAGGGTTGCCAGCTGCTTCGGCAACACCATATGGCCCTAATTTCAAAAAAAATTTCAGGGTGCTCAACAAAATTGGAATAGGGGAAGTAATCAAATTATTACACTCAGAAGCGGAGTAATCCAACACATGATGGTTCTTCGTCTATGCAGTGGAGACAAGATGGTAGTTCTCGTAATTTTAGTGGTAATAATTTGAGACACTTTCGCAAAGGCTATCCAAATAATAACTATTCAAATTTTCGAGGTAATCATTCTCGACGTCAAGATTATGACGATGGTGAATTTAGAAACCGGGATTCAAACCGGAATGATGAGTACAATAGACAATATGATCACAATTACAGGGGAAATGATAGTCGAAATAATTACAGGGGAAATGATAGTCAAAATAATTACAGGGGAAATGATAATCGAGGTAGACCTAGGTTTAACAAGAAAAGACCTTACCAACAGGCAAACTCTGCACAACAAGAGTTTGATGGAGCCTGTAATACAGCAAATGATAGTGGTAACTCTAGGGCTATCACTGGTTGTGCTTTCGATTTTGGGAGAGCAACTGAATGCCCCCAATGCTTAACATTGTTCGATTCATCGACTGTAAATCTACGCTAAGTTGTGGTCACCCTCTTCCTGCTCTACCTGCTACAGTTGCGCATGATGGGAGAGGATCTCTCATCTTAGATAAAGGTCTAATAAATGATAGGCTAGTCTCAGTACTTTTCGATTCGGGATGTACTACCGTCGGGGTTAAGAAGTCTCTGATAGATCCTTGCTGTGCCACTGGAAAAACAATCAAATGTGTTACATTTGGTGGTACTATGGAAAGCTATCCTACTGCTATTATTAGGATTGACACTCCTTTCTTCACAGGAGATGTCCATGCATGTCTTCTTCCTAATCCTATTGCGGATCTTATAATCGGTCGTATTCATGGGGTTAAGGAATGCACCCCGCAACAAATTTCTAGTTGGGAAGAAGAAAACATTCAAACGGTCAATGCAGTGGTGACAAGAGCTCAAGCTCTTAATCCCCCAACTTCATCTGATAATAGTAATGAAGTTGATAGCCAAGACGAGCACTTGGTGATTTCCCATGACTCGTTTGTTAAACGTCAAGAAGAGGATCCTTCTTTGAAGAAATACTTCCTTCTGGCAAAGAAAGGGGATCCCAATCAAAATACGAATCACAAATCGTATATTACTATGAAGAATGGTATATTGGTACGAATGGTACAACACTCGGACAAGTCTATGCATTCGCAAATTCTTGTGCCTAAGTGTATGAGAGCCTTAATTCTTCGGCATGCACACGATTCTCAGTGTGCGGGACACATGGGTTTTTCCAGAACTAAAACTAGAGTCCTTGCGTCATTCTTTTGGCCATTCGTGAATAAAGACATCCGAATTTATTGCCGATCTTGCAAAATTTGTCAAGAGGTCAAGTCTAGGGGTCCGAGACATGCTGCTCCTATTCAGGCTGCAGATATTCCGATTCGGCCGTTTCAGAAAATGGCTATAGACATCATTGGTCCGTTCAAAATTAAGTCAGCCAGAGGACACCAATTTATCCTCACTTGCGTGGACATGTGCACGCGTTGGCCAGAGGCTATTCCTCTGAGGAGCATATCAACTGTCGATATCGCTGATGCTCTTTGGCTCGTATTTTCTCGTCTGGGATTCCCCGGAGAAATACTGTCGGATCACGGCACTCAGTTAATTTCGGACGTTATGTCTCAGGTAATGGCTACGCTAGACATTAAAAGGTCTCTCAGTAGTATTTATCATCCAATGTCCAATGGATTGGTAGAACGTCTTAACAGGACACTAAAGAACTTACTTGGCAAGATAACGGAGGATCATCCTGAAGATTGGGACAGGGTTTTACCTGCAGTCCTCTTTGCCTATAGAGAGGTTCCCAACGAGCATACAGGGTTTTCTCCTTTCGAACTTGTCTTTGGCGCGCAACCGCGCGGGCCGATGTCCTTGTTACACGATTTGATAACTTCCGATAATATTGACGATGATACACAATCGTCATATGAATATGTTATAGCTCTTAGAGAAAAGATTATCGAATCGTGCAGGTTAGCAACTTCATCTTCCGAATTTGCGAAAGAAAAAGCTAGGCGATTTGCTAATAAGAAAAGACGCCTACGTCAACTTTGTCCTGGAGACAAAGCATATGTCTTACTGCCCTCAAGAGAGAATAGACTTCTCATTTCTTGGAAGGGTCCATACACTATAGTCTCGAAAATTTCTGATGTCGACTATATTGTCGATGTGGATGGAAGGCATAAAACCTTCCATATAAATATGCTAACAGAGTTTATTGAACGTCCAGACTATTTACAGCCTATTTTCCAGGCGACGGACGACTCTCCAGTTCAACATGGTCACATCTCATCCCTGTCCGTTATACAGGATGAGGAAACTATTTTTTCTGACGTGAACTTACCTCTTCCTGCGATTCCACTTACTTCAACGGAATCGTGGAGAGACGTTACAGTCTCTTCCAACTTGTCTTTTGAGGAACAGCGTCAAGTATCCTCTACGTTACAATCATATCAGGATGTCCTTACCGACATTCCTGGACACACAGATGTCATAGAACATGACATCATACTTACTGATCGTAATCCGATCAGAGTAAGACCATACCCAATACCTATTCATTTTCAAGCACAAGTCGAGAAAGAATTGGATGAAATGATTCAACTACAAATAATTGAACCATCCACTTCAGCTTATTCTTCGTCGATAGTTATTGTTCGAAAGAAAGACAATAACATACGTCTTTGCGTTGATTATCGCAAATTAAATCAAGTTACGAAGTTCGATGCTGAACCTATGCCGTTATTAGATGATCTACTTATTAGACTTTCTAAAGCTAAATTCTTTACTAAACTAGACTTGTCGAAAGGTTATTGGCAAGTCCCACTGACGGAACACGCCAAACCTCTCACTGCTTTTTCGACACCTAGGGGTCTGTTTCAATGGAATTTTATGCCTTTCGGGCTTATGAACGCCCCAGCGACTTTCGTGCGCATGATGCGACGAATTCTATCAGATCGTGCAGATGTCATTGCATATTTAGACGACATCTGTCTTTTCAGCGATACTTGGGAAGAACACTATGTGGGTCTAAAGGAATTGCTATCTACTCTACGTGAGCATAGATTGACTGCTAAACCCTCTAAAGCTTTTGTTGGGTTTAGTGAAATTTCCTTCCTAGGTCATCGAGTTGGTCATGGTCTGTTGAAGACAGAGGACCAAAACATTTCAAAGATATTAAATATCTCGGTTCCGAAGACAAAAAAGCAAGTGCGTAGTCTCTTGGGATTGATACAATTCTATGGAAGATTCATTGAGAATCTGTCCTCCATTATGGCACCACTTTCAACGTTATTGAAAAAAGGTTCTCCTAATATGGTGCGTTGGTCCCAAGAATGCCAATCTTCATTGGATCAGGTTAAGAATTTGTTCTCATCTCATCCTATCTTAAGACTACCGACGATTGATAAGACTTTTGTCCTTCGTAGTGATGCCTCTTCCACTGGCATTGGAGCGGCACTAATGCAGGAATATTCAGGAACTCTGCATCCTGTAATGTATATTTCTAGGAAGCTGAATGCGGCAGAAAGGAATTACTCGGTTTTGGACCGTGAATTGTTGGCTATGGTTTGGTCCATTCTTAAGCTACAAAGGTTCCTTCTGGGCGCGCATTTCTTTATGGAAACCGACCAAAAAGCTCTTACGGCTATGCAAAGTAAGGATTTGAAGAGCTCGAGATCTACTCGTTATGCTATTGCTCTTCAGCCTTTCCATTTCACGGTGCGAGCTATCCGTGGTTCGGATAATGTGATGGCGGACATATTGTCTAGATGCCCACATGATTCCAGTTAAATCTTGTGTCCTAGTTTTTCCTGATATATTTTCAGACTTAGGTCTGTCCTTAATATCATAATATGTTGTAATACAAATGTATTTGGATGATGTTTAGATAATTTAACAAATTTCATTTTGTCCATCCATCAGTGATATGTTGCTAAAATAGCATTGACATTTGTATATTGCTATGGTTATATTATTTAGTAATGTTTGATATATGATTGGTATTGCCAGCAACTGAGGTTTCTTGAATGGTATCCCTTAGTTTGTTTGGCTTAAAGGAAATATTTTCTCCTATGTTGGGAGATGATTTGTACCCTCTTCTATTGTACCTGATATTAGGTTCATTGTTTGCATGAGCACAGAAGTGATACTGGTGCTATCTTGCTCATGAACATATTAAAAAAAAAAAAAATTGCATTTTTTTTTTTACAGGGGGGTGGTAGTAATGTTGCTGTCATTTTCGACGGAGTCATCTGTCAAGTTATTTGCTTATGTTTGTATCATAAGTATAATTGTGTCTTTACCTGCGATGTCAGGTTGATTAGGGGTTGTCTTCCCTTGTTTATTCATTCATTGTGTTTGACCTTTAGGGTCAGAGGTTGACAGTTCGGCGTAGGCCTAGGGGAAGGTTTTTTTAAGCGGGAGTGAGATATACTTCCGGGAAGCCGGGAGGTCCTGTTTTTCTGAAGGGACCAAGAGTCCATTGTTTTTTCGGGGAGAATCTTCGAAGTAACTGCTATGGCAGTTTTCCCCAGTGAATCTCTGTGCGTCGGGATGACGACAGAATTCCTTGTTTAGTTCTGAGGATTCATTTTCCAGGTAATACCGACCTTTATGCATTATTACGCTTTTCGGTGGCAGAACATGTAAAGGATTACCTAGGGTGAACAGCAGCTCACTGATCCGCCATTTCAGAACTTATATATTTGTGCTCGAGGTAGCCATCCAAGACTGTTAGTCTTATATTGTCCAGAAATCCAGTGACGAAGATATATTGTGGGAGCCGCAGATTGGCGGAACTTCTATCTACAATAAGTATTACTGCAGGGTTGATGATAACCTATTTAACAGAAGTACACGGCCGACGTCAGAACGAGGCCTGTGCTTTCGGCTATTATACTACAGCCTGATATGTGCAATTGGCGAGGAGTGCCAAGTTGCACCTGTGTGTCAAAGTAACTAAGGCATCTGACGCGTTTAGTCAGAGACGCCAAGGGCGACGCTACGAACTGTCATTATCGAAGAACTTTGCTATTGACCATGCACGTCTATTCCGATGTTTACCTTTTTTGAATGCCAAATGTATACCTATCGATGTCAGGTCAGCATGACCTTGTTACACTGACTGTTCCTGTTGATATTATGTGTGTTCCCGTCAATAAATGTCTTGAAACATGCCTGCAGTGTCAAAGCATCCTTGATTACTGCATGTGAGAGTATGGGTTGCAGGATCTACATCTATACGAGCCTAAACACATTCGCGCCTTCATTCGCACCCACACTCAATTCATCATACGCTCGCACTACACATCTAACAACATGTATACTGTCTTGGGCCAGTGATCACATCAACAAAGAAAAAAAAGACAGTTACAAGAGTCTTATGACAAGCTGGAACATTTACGAGACTTGCCGGACACCCTATGTGCCAGAGAATGAATAAGCTAGGAAGGGATAACCTCAAAGAAACTAATTTTGAAGCCCAGGCAACAACAAAAAAAAAAAAAAAATGCAGGAATACCGTACGTCTGAAAACTAAGAAATAATCGCAGCAGTTTTTCACTTGAAGCGGCGCGAATTGCTCTGTGCTTTGAATGAAAGCTATCTTACACACACATTAAAACGCACGCCTTTCAATCTTTTCATGGTTAGTGTATCAGAAACATTCGTTTCGGCTTTACGGGACATCACGGAAACGTGCGGATCACACTGTACTTTGAGTGAAAGTTATCTTTGAACACCTATTATAATGATCATTCATAGATGCCAATAATCTTGTTTTATTTGGATTTCACAGGTCTCTTCGCTAGTAACCCGTCAAGAAATAACGGAAAAATGTAATAATTTAGTCTCATAATGCAAAAGCCACTTCTCACGAGACAACAGTTGCTTACACGCACACATTTGTCCATGAAAGCTGCGACACTATCGCTGCAACCACTAACCTAAAACAACACCAATAGTAACGTTGTCCAGCGGACAAGTTTCCACACATAGCAATAAATAAATGAACTCAACGACTGTATCAATCTCCGCATTTAATAATCACAACCAGTACTTGATATATCAATATATCTAAAATCCCAGCTGTTTCTGTCAGTAACGCTAAGGGATGCAACTTTGGTTGAAAGTTAGACATTAATTGTATTGTTTCCCTTATATGTACTCTCCCGAAAATAGTAACACTCGACAAAGAAGCGCGAATGACGGTGTGCACAAAAATATTTATAGAATGTGTTATTCCGTATACACACATTGGGATCCTCGCTGCTGCTTCGTAGTTCGTGTACTGTGGTGATGCACAGTGGTTTTATTTAAATAGGTTTTTAAAAAATACTTTTGAATAAGTAAAATTGCCGCTAAGTACTGGTGCTTTTGAATTTAATTCCCGTCTTATGACTGGCTTTTACATTAGTATATGTGGTGGATTTTGATGTTATGAAATGTTGTTGATATGTTTCCTTATTGTACTGAATGAGGCCAGCTGTGAAAGTCCCTGATGCTAACAAAATTAGGGGTGAGTTATCAGGGTACCTTGCTGCTACCACCTTATGGCCTCAAGCAGACTTATTCTTGACTAGTATGAATGATAGCTACGTCTAATGTCTAGGGATATGCAAGTGTGGTGTGATGGTACTTTAACAATAATACACTTCTATACAAACAAGTATTAAGGTCTATGATTAAAGGAAATAACACCTGGGATAAATTTGTACAATTAATAATTTCCTGTGTGATTTATTTGGTCCTGAACCTAGTATTCTTCTGGTCAGGACTTTAAAATGAAAAGAATTCAAGATATATACAAAATGTAAATTTTAGACCCAAAGGGACAATTGTCCAAACAAATACTGTTTACCTATACTAATAGTGTTACTAACATTTGTCTATTACTGGTTTGTAACACTGGATGGCGGTTTGGGATTCTATAATCACTCCCAGTCTCTTTAATATACAATGTCACTGTTAAGTTCTCTGGGGGAAATAGTTTATTCTTGTTATACAGGGGTGTGCTGGTCTTAAAGCTGATGTAGAGTTAGGGTGCCAGATATTTTACTTATCTGGGCACACTTGAACAGTCTGTTCTTGGTGTCATACAATTTCGCTATGATAATGGCCAAAAGTAACAGGGTAGACTCTGCAGGTCCCTGTCACTACTGTGCATGAAACGACTTCTCACTGCTTCTCATAGACATCTGGCACAGGACTAGCGCCAGATAAAAACCCTGTAACTATGAAATAATGTCTCCTTATTGATATCTTACTTCAACTGTGTTTTATATATACAAAAGAGAATACATAAGAAATAAAGAGCTGGGTCATATCCAATGGACCAATCCAGCACATCCATTCCACAGTGTACCAGTGTTGTTCACATGTCTCTCCTACAAAGGCGGTACTGCATCTGCAATAATATTATTACTCTTTCTTTTCTGCCATACAATAGGATAGGTAAGCTGTGTCCCTCTGGTCACCTAAGAAAACCTTTTTATTTCACAAAACATGTGCATTTACAAAACTGGCAATGTGTTATAGCCTAATTCTCCTTCAGGCCCTGCCTAACTCAGCTTGGGACCTGATTACTTACAGTCGTGATGGCAGCATCTCTCACTCACATTTTTTAAAAACAAAATATATATGAATAATGTCGGTCTTACCAGAAATTCAATGAAAAAAACACAGGTACGTTGAATAGCAGACTCCAGATATACTGCTGGCTGAACTGTGATGCCTATTACTTTAATATATATTTGCTTTAATAAGGCTAATCACTTTTTCACAGAAATACACAACGTCCTGCTCTAGGGACTATCTTCTACAAATGGCGTCAAGCCTTTGAATGTACTCAATAATATGAAATGTTTTGACCAATGGGATCTACTACTAAGATTTTCCATTCAAATTTTTAAATCTAAAGTCCAATTTCGGTCAAATGTTAGTGTACTTCTGTCGGTCTGTCCGTCCGAACTTGGCATTTACCAAAAACAAACTTGGTTTTGGCCTAACACTACCAAAAACATATTCAGTTTGAGCCATCATATAATTTTTTCTCCCCTTGTCTACCCCTTTCTACATGTACCCTTTCTTGCCTTTTTCAAGGACGCGTCAAAAAATGTTACCGTTAGTGCAAGTCCAAACGAGCATGTATTGGTCTGTCTGTACGAACAAATGCAGTCTTTTGTCCATAACTTTATTTCTATCTGTCGGATTTTTTATTCGAAAGCATATTACCCATCAGGACAAGACCAGCTCTAAGACTAGCTAACTTTTATGATCTTAAACCTATTAATAAAGAATTCAATATATTCTCCATTTTGGTGTTCGTTGTTTTCTAAGTCTCAACTACTTGAATGTTATAAAAATCATCGCAGATCTCCCTTTTTCCCGGCAGGAAGTAATTATGCGTGTGTGTATATGTGATTCTACAGTGTGCCTTTTGTTAGAAAATGTATTGGACTTGGCGGTTTATTTTTAAATTTTAAAGCTCGCGACATCGTTTTCGACACAAGCTAACGGCATCGTCTCGCACTGTCGGCCTGAGTAGCTAATTCAAACTTCTAACACTTGACAAGCCGGCAGCATGTGTCCGCTCTCTCAATCTTATGCGTTCATGTGTTTTATTCTTTCTATCTTTCCTGGAACCACTACGCTTGTAGATTTTTTAAATTTTTATCGTTAACCCTTGACGGGCGGGTTACAAAGTCCAATACTACTAGCGTTGCAATAAGGTTTTAGACTACGTTCTATTCTACCTAAATCAATGCGTTTTCTAGCGGAGGGAAGAAGACGCGGTACTACTTTACTAATTCTATACATATTATTATGACTTTATTACATATAATTAATGATTTTATCGCTGTATCAATGTACTTCATCACAGTATATATATATATATATATATATATATATATATATATATAATATATTATATATATATATATATATATATATATAATATATATATATATATATATATATATATATATATAATATATATATATATATATATATATATAAATATATAATATATATAATGTTCTGGATAGTTTCATGGACAAAGGTGTGCGTGTAAGCTATTGTTGTCGCGTGAGAAATGGCTTTTTCATTATAAAACTAAATTTTTACCCTTTTCCGTTCTTTCTTGACGGGTTACTAGCAAAGAGACCTGTGAAAACCTAATAACACAAATAATATATATATATATATATATATATATATATATATATATATATATATATATATATATATATATATATATATATATATATATATTCTTCTTCTTCTTCTTCCGTCCTTAGCCACCGACCGTCAAAGCAGTCAGTGGCCATTACGCCTAGTGGCGTCTTAGGGCAACAGCAGATAGGTTTTCTTTGCCATTGTTTCCCATCACACCTATTGGCGTCTTTAGGGCAACGACAAATCAATCTATTTGCTGTTGTTTCCGTAATCGAAGTAACTGGCAAACGGGTGATCAGCCCGTTGGTATATATATATATATAATAGATTGACACAGTCGTTCAGTTCATTTATTGAAATTTCCAAAATTGGCTGAGCGTCCTTTCTCGATGGCGCCGTTTGGTTGGTCCTAGGTTCGATTCCCGGTAAGCCTATCACTTATATTTTCTTGTCTGTTGTCTAGTGTCATCCTTTATGTCCAACGAGTACCTGTTAATTACCGTTATTTATTTATTTACTAATTTATTTACTGTTCACAGGACTCAAGGTTTCCTCCGTTATTTATTTAAGAGTCCACCCATCCGTGACTTTAACCTACCCGTCTATTCTGTGTTTTTCGTCTTCCATTACACATTACTGGACACATGTATTTCGACCTTTATTTGGTCTATGCTTGCTGATAGGAAAGTTATATTAGTGATTGCGTCTTTAAACTGTCTGGGTCGTCCACGGGTCCTATATACCATAGTTGTGTGAGTGTCATGAGAACTACTTCTACCAGGCAAAACGCAGCTGAGGGTTATAACACCAAACACGCATCATCCTCATAATCAATTATGACCTTGAGAGGCTACTGTTATAAGGGATAAGCCTGAAACAGACCGACAGCTTTAAGAGAGACATACATGTAGTTATAGGACACCAATGAAAGAATATTGAGATACACTGCAAACTTTATGAGAGAAACAGATGTGGTTATATCAGAGCGGTAAGAGAAGCCTGAGACATACCGCCAACTTCTCGAGAAAGCTACAATACAACATGATTTTCTTTTAGCACCCTGTGAAGCAGGAGGTCAATTTAGCAGCTGGACGCCTGGCAGCAAAGCATTCATGTGCTTGTGTAGCTGAGGTTTCTGTAAAACTTTGTTTTACGTGATGAAGTTGCCAGCTCCATGCACAACCTAATACTAGTGGCACCTTACGACATGTCTGAGATAACAGTAACCATAGTGGCACCTTACGACATGTCTGAGATAACAGTAGCCATAGTGGCACCTTACGACATGTCTGAGATAACAGTAGCCATAGTAGCACCTTACGACATGTCTGAGATAACAGTAGCCATAGTGGCACCTTACGACATGTATGAGATAACAGTAGCCATAGTGGCACCTTACGACATGTCTGAGATAACAGTAGCCATAGTGGCACTTTACGACATGTCTGAGATAACAGTAGCCATAGTGGCACCTTACGACATGTCTGAGATAACATTAGCCATAGTGGCACCTTACGACATGTCTGAGATAACAGTAGCCATCTTCTTTATTTGTATCCACAGAGACCACCGGAAACCCCACGAGGAAATTAAAATGAAGCATGGGAACTATGAAATTAAAAAAAAAAAAAGAAAAATGAATCCGGAAAGAAAAGAAGGTTAAACTTTTGAAAATTTTAACAGGAAAGAAAAATACTACAGAAATACGTAGAATGATAGACAGACGGTAAGGTACACACACCTTTCAAGATGCACTGGTATCCGTCAACCCAAGGTGCTGTTGAGCGAGATTGCTGTGTTAGGATTTCTTTATCTTTGTTTCAATTATTTCATAAACTCGCGAATACCGTCTTCCAACAGGTAACGAGATAGAGGCATGAAGAGGAATATTTTGAAGTACCTTTCTTATCCAGGTAGTAATCAGGTTCCAGGTTGAGGTAGTTGGAGGATGGGTCAGGTAGTGGAGAGTGGGTGAAGCTGAGGAGGCTGAAGGAGGCAGAGGAAGCTCTGTCAAATAATGGTGGCATGGTCAGGTAGTATATATAGGTGAAGGTGGTGGAGGCTGGGTGAGGTGGTGTAGATGAGATGAGGTAGTTTGAGAGTAAATTAAAATTGGGACTGTGTCTTACAAGGACAAAGAAAATTGCCCCCGTTACGGCCACAAAACCTTCGTCGGGAGTAAACTAACGAAAATGTGACAGTATTGCCTCCCCTGCTTTGCAGTAGTGGTCCAATAGTGGCCAAAACTCAAGAGTACCTAATATGGGCTTCAAAGGTCTACCTTCGCACACGATTACTCTTAGCAGATATGTAGATAGAAGGTTAATGACGCTTCTACCACAAAGGTGTTTTCACAAGATATTCAAATAAGCGAAAACAATGCTGCGTTTGGCTCAGCACGCTAATTCTAGAATCTGCCGACAACTTTTGTGAAGGATTAAGCAATGGTTTATGTTAGCTCGTTTACGCCCCCACCTCTGATTAACTCAGGGAATTCTTATTATTTTGGTATAGCGCAGTTTAGAGTGTGTGTAGTAAATTGACTGAGACAAACATGCAGTAACTTTAAAATAATTAAATCGAAGTTAAATTTGTAAAATTACAAATAACAAAATTTAATAATCACTTAAGTTTTAACAGTTATAAAATAATTGAATAGTTATGGATCAAGAAATGTTATCATCAGGGTCGTGATAGGAGGTAACTGCTTTTTACAAGAAGTTCAAGTGGGAGCATATAGATTGAACTTAGCTGCCAATGACGGTTCTGCTCCTTCTGATGGGTTAGTTCTTTTTACAGTGCTCTCACTCGTCGCTGGTCAAGGCTGTCGAGTGTAGCTCGTTTCCCAGAAGTGTCAGGGAGAGTCTACAAAGATGGCCCCTCGTCTTAAAGCGTAGGCCACAGTTACCTTCTTGTTCCAGAGATAGTACTTTCTGCTGGTACCACCAATACCTATGGCAAGGAATAGAAACGAAACGCTCTTCTGTGTATTGCGTTTTCCAACCCATGGTTATGGGTCCCTCCCTAACTTCCCATTCCACCATCCCATTCAACTCAGAATTTACCCTCAATGAGAATTAAATTCATTCCCTTGGGATAAAACTTTATTTACATTTAAATTGAAAAACTTTTATGGTTACCTTACATTTAAATGAAAAGGTTAATAATACAGATAGAATATGTTTACATTTACCTTTCCACTGTTTGAAAAGTGTTCACAATATAAATTGAATATGTTTTCATTTATATTTACACTGATTGAAAAGTTTGAAACTTCCTTTAAATTTTAAAAAGAATTTGTTTTCGTTTACATTTATGTCGTAATTTGAATTTGTATAAACAACACGGTCATATTTTCCTCGCTCAATCTAGGATAAAAGGTCCAAATATAATGGTCAATCAGAACGCTCCTTTTCTAGTGTCTATAAAGATACCTTTTATATTAAGCAGAAAGGGCCTAATCTGTGTTTTTGGAGGGAAGGAGTTATTTTATTTCTTCAAGAATAGCGTTAAATAAAAATAAATACATAGCTATTATAACACCTGATATATCACTTAACACATTAACTACCGAATTGAAAAACACACTGTGGCCGAATTAATTTTTTTCCCATTTTTATCCTGTAGGTGTTTGCACAAAGTAAGCGGTAGTTTTCATAATTGTTTACAGATTTTTATGAATTACACGTCATGTTAAAGATAAATGAATGTACTATTACAATAAGCACCATTTGTAACTCTAATAGAGGTTGTTGCTATTTAACGGCCCTCCGATGGCCGAGGACTTGCAATATTTTCACAATTATAACTGCGCCCCATCTCTACCAAAATCCTTAATTTCAATCAATGTGCACACCGTTTTCACTCTTGTCCTCGTCGCTAGATCTATACGGGGGTAGTCTTCGGTCCTGCCAAATGTACGCACCAGTTTTATATAGTTATATTATTTGGGCGTTTGATTGATTCACGCACTGACGTGCACAATGCAGGGTGAGTTGCTTTGGACGCACGTGTAACCTAGTTGAGTAGTTTCTGACGTCATGTAAGGGGCAGCTCGGACCATATTTATGTCCGCTGTGTTATCCTTTGATTCTTGGCAAATGTGAAGTAGCCATCAGTTGTATTCGTATCTATTGATCTTCATGGCGAAGTCAATAGTGGAAGTATAAAGTAAGTGTCGCCCCATTTCTTATGGCATGTTTATTTATGTACATTAAAGTATCAGGCCGCTCCTATTAATGGTCTAGCGGGAATTCATCGTAGATGACATTCCTAGAATTGGACACACGGAGTCGATAGCCTTTGAATCTTTTCGTAGAGGGAGAATACCTACAAGAAATCAAGTTAATGAATTTATATGCTTCACATGTTTAATATGCTGTTACTACAATGCCAGAAGCGTGGCATAGAATGGGAGAGGTTAGTCAACTGGAATCTCTAACCTGTTCGTATTATCATGTATGACTTTGTTTGAAAACTATATACTATATATAACGGGATGTATGGAGAAAGTCTGGGATTGTGAAGTATGATATGGAAGAATTTTATCCTGGAGTATGAATACGTTACCATGATGGACGTCCTTGAAGGAAGGTCAATGGACTTGAATGAGCGGAATATTATATGGTAACAGTTTTGTGATCCTCAGTCACTTGAGTCAGAGGACTTTATTAGTAGAGAATCTTCAGGAACTTTAAAAGTAATTATCAACATGTTGACGTATGATTTCTGCGCCTGTGACGATGTTAGTCTTGTCCACTCCGTATGTGCTGTGTTGAATAAAATCTATGTACAGTCACCACCGACTTCTGTACTGCCAGTACTTGCCCAGTTCACCCAGTTCAATACTACTTGTTGAAGTTCGTTTGAAGAATATTGTTGACATTCGTTCATTTTAACCATTCGCGTTTTAAGCTACCACTTCACCAGTATAAACTGAACTCAACGATAAAACGGAGTCAACAATAATTGGTATGCCAGTGTGGTCTGGAAATATCTAACTTCCAAAGAACGTACTCAATACTTTTCTGTGAAAAGAAGATTTTAACTTTCAAGTCACCAACATCTCGAACTTGGAACCCAGTGGGATGAGAAATCAGATTCAACTTACGTTTACCAAGGTCAAGGTCTTCAATCAACCTCCACGTCAAGTTTCACAGTGACTGATTACTTGGAGATCATCTCTTCATCATTATTGCGTGCGAGCTGTAATCTAGAATAGCAGAACGAAGTATTTTTATCTGTAGACGTACATCCACGGAGACGAGGCACATTGATTTTTTACCTGCACGCGAGATGAGTATAACGTGTTTCCGTTGTACACTTTATTACGCTTAGTTGTGCCTTCCGTGATATGTCCACATTCATATTTTTCGTGTTAAGTGTTATATGTTGTGTATTCTTCGTGGGAGGTTGGGAATGGCGACTTAGGACGGGAAATTACCAGTTTCACCACAGGTCCGTCTTAAGTGTTCTGTAGGACATTATTTTGCAGACTTCCCGCAGTGGAATGTTCCTATGCGTGAGCATAGAAGGATCTTTGGTCCACTGTGTCTGGTAGTCTGTGACACCTGACTGTTTTAGCTGTTTCGTCAAGTTTTAATTGTTGTTTTTGGTAGTTATTTTTACTTGTACCTTATTTTCATGATGTATTTTGTATGTGATTATTGTCCATCTTACCTGACTGTCGTTCAGTTTTTTTACAAAGCATATGTTTTTTACACTGTGTTGTCAATTGTCTTGTGCATTATTGGATCGTAGATGTCATCGTAATTTTTTACGACATTCTATTTTAGTTCCACATTTTATTTTATTTGATTTCTACGACTGTAGTCATTTGTCTTGATTATCGTGTCGTGTCAGTATTGTGCTATTGTCTGTCACGTTATTGCTTTCACACCATTTCATGTTATAAATTACATTATTATTTATTATTAATATTATTGCCTATTATATAAATTGATTTTACCGTTCTAGAACAGGAACGAAAACCACTAGTTGTAGTAACAATTTTAAGTAGTATTATTACATAATAAAATTGAATAATGGCTACCTTAGACTATTTCATTAAGCAAGCAAAAGCTCTTCAGATGGCTCCTGAGGAAGCAAAAGCATTTGCACTTGCAGAATATAAGAAAGCTCAAGAAATAGAAGCTGATCAGAGAAGGTTAGAAACTTTACGTTTGGAAAATTTGAAATTTGAGGCAGATCAAAAAAGGATTGAGGCGGAGGAGAATGAGAAAAAAAATGAGATTAACTGCTGAGGAGGATGAAAAGAAGAGGAAATTTATAGCTGAGGAAGAGGAGAAAAAAATGAGATTAACTGCTGAGGAGGATGAAAAGAAGAGGAAATTTATAGCTGAGGAAGAGGAGAAAAAAATGAGATTAGCCGCTGAATTAGAAGAGAAACGATTTCAGCGAGAGGCAGAACAGAAGCAAAGGGAGGCTGAAGAAAGACTTAAAAAGGAAATGGAAGAAAAAAGATTAATAGCTGAAAAAGAAATGGAAATTAAACAAAAAGAAATGGAAGAAAAAAGATTAATAGCTGAAAAAGAAATGGAAGTTAAACAAAAAGAAATGCAAGAAAGAAGATTAATAGCTGAACAAAACACAAAACGACTTCAGCTTGAGATGGAAGAGAATGAAAGAAAACGACAGCATGAACTGAAATTAGCAGAGTCAGAATATGAGAGACTTAGGTTAACTCAGGAAGCTAATTCTCAGAGAACTTTTGAAAGCCAAACTTCATCCAGACATGATAATTTTAAGGAAATTCACCTTAAATTACCAAAATTTAATCCCCCGTCTGATGACGTGATATTCTTCCTAGATAGGTTTGAGGCCACTTGTGTGTCTTATAACGTGGATAAAGCTCTATACTGTACATATTTATCCAGATTACTTACAGGGGACGCATTAGCAGTTTATCATACCACCAGCATTGGTGAGAAAAATGACTATAATGCTCTTAGAGCGGCACTTCTGCAAAAATTCCAAATGACAGAAGACCAATATCGATCAAGATTTCATACATTACTACCTCAATCTAGCAGAAATTTTAGTGATTTTCTGTCACAAATACGACTAACATTAGAAAGATGGATCGAATTATCCAAAATTGAAAAGTCGTATGAAGGTCTCTTCGATTTACTGATGCGCGATAAGGTACTTTCGTCTGTAAATCCTACATTTCTCGCATTTTTACACGAACGGAAACCTTTATCTATGAAAGACTTAGAACAGCATGCTAAAAAATTTTTGCACTGCTCACCCAAACATGGATCTAAGTAATGCACAGATTAAGAATGAATTGCCTGTTGCTTTTGCAGCACAACAAAACAATTTTTCACGCAATCGTTCTTTTAGTGCTGACAGATATGTCAATAAGGGAAATAATGACAATTTTAACAATGGTAATTTTTACAAAGGGAAGCAATTTCAACAATCTGCTCCATTTAATGTTTCTTGGAACCAGGCTCACAGATCGCGAGATTTTGGTAACAATAATTTTAAAAATAATCAAGGACATTATAATAAACAAAACTGGAGATCAAGATCTCAGGGTCCGCAAAACAAACAATTTTTTGGAAATAAACCATTTTACCAACATCATAACGATAATTATACAAATTATCGGACTCATCCAAATTTTAACTCTAGCAGAAACTACAATTATGGCAATTTTAATGACAAAAATCAAAATCGATCGCGTCGACGAGATAGATCGTTGAGTAATACGAATAGACATTCTAATGTCGCTTTTAGTGATACACAGGCTAACATTGAACAGGGTAAAGGAGCTGAAACTCATAATGCTATGTGTTGTTCTCTTGATTGTACCCAAGTCAAAGATTGTTCAGAATGCTCTACTCTTTTCCAGCCCAGGGCGATCACGACGCTGCGTTGCGGACATACCTTGCCTAGTCTACCTGCAGTCTGTACGGCCACTGCTGCGTCAGTACACCAGGGACAGGGCTCTCTTAAGTTTAACAAGGGATTTGTCAACAATATTTCATGCTCTCTCCTATTTGACTCAGGTTGCAGCACAGTCGGCGTCCGGACTTCGCTGATCAACCCAAGTTGTGCCACGGGCCGGGTTGTCAAGTGTGTAACGTTTGGTGGCACAATTGAAACATTTGCCACTGCTATTATTGATCTTAATACACCATTTTTTTCAGGAAAGATTCAAGCTTGTCTCCTTCCGAATCCAATTTGTGATTTAATACTTGGTCGCATACATGGTATTAAAGAGTGTACACCACAGCAAATTGCTGAATGGGAAGAGCGACATATTCAAACTGCAAATGCAGTAGTGACTAGAGCGCAAGCTACTAATATGTCGCATGATACACCTATGGAACCTACAGTTCATACCACTTGTGATGATGATGCTCCTATTTCACGGGAGTTGTTTGCAACATTGCAAAAGAATGATGATTCATTAAAAAAAATTTTTTCAGTATGTGAACAAAAATAATACCAGCAACAAACTTGCAAAATCTAGACATGATTTTATACTTAAGAATGGGATTTTGGTTAGAGTAATACGAGAAAAGGATTCATCCTTATGTTCTCAGATTATAGTCCCATCCTGTATGAGATCTCGTATATTACGACATGCGCATGACTCGCAATGTGCGGGCCATATGGGTTTTTCGCGTACCAAATCCAGAGTGCTTTCGGCATTCTACTGGCCAGGCGTCCATAAGGACATCACTCTCTATTGTCGGTCCTGTTTGATATGTCAAGAAGTTAAGGTACGGGGTCCATTTCATGCGGCTCCTATTCAAGCTGCGGACATCCCGATTAGACCATTTGATAAAATGGCTATAGACATTATTGGTCCTATGCTACCATCTGCTAGAGGGCATACGCATATTCTTACGTGCATTGATATGTGCACTCGCTGGCCTGAAGCCATCCCTCTCAAGAACACTTCATCTGCCAGTGTAGCAGAGGCATTGATGTTAATCTTCTCACGCATTGGTTTTCCACGGAAAATCTTGTCGGATCATGGGGTTCAGTTCATTTCTGAATCCATGTCTCAAGTTATGAAGACATTAGGTATAGACAGATCTCTAAGTTCTATTTATCATCCGATGTCAAATGGGTTAATTGAGCGTCTAAATAGGACACTCAAGCAGTTGTTGGGTAAGATGACTCAAGACCATCCCCAAGACTGGGATCGGGTCCTACCCGCTTGTCTCTTTGCGTATCGCGAAGTACAAAATCAAGCAACGGGGGTTTTCTCCATTTCAACTTGTTTTCGGCATGCAACCACGCGGTCCGATGTCGTTAATCCACGACTTATTGGTTGACGAGAATATTGAAGAGGAAACTCAATCCTCTTATGAGTATGTGATCTCTCTGAGAAAGAGAATCATAGATGCTTGTAGATTAGCTACTGCATCATCCGAACAAGCCAAAGAAAAAGCTCGTCTATTTGCAAACAAATATAGACGTCTTCGCCAGCTCATACCTGGTGATGAAGCTTTTGTATTACTCCCTGCGCATAATAATCGTCTTTTAATTACCTGGAGAGGTCCTTTCAGGATCATCTCAAGAATATCCGATGTCGACTACATCGTTGATGTTAATGGTAAACATAAAACCTTCCACATTAATATGTTGAAGGAATATTACTCACGTCCTGATTATCTACAATCAGTGTTCCAAGCAACTGACGATCCTACACCTCCTATTCAACACTATTCTAGTTTGTCAGTCATCCAAGAAGAGGAATCTTCTTTCGATGATGTACAACTACCAATACCAGTTGTACCACTCCATTCCACTGAGAAATGGAATGATGTTACTATCTCATCTACTCTTACTGATGATCAACGTCAGCAAGTCTCTAATATTCTACACACGTATGAGGATGTCCTCACTGACATCCCAGGTCATACGTCAGTCATCCAACATGACATTATTCTGACTGACGATACACCGATTCGAGTTCGCCCATATCCTATTCCTTTACACTTTCGTGATAAGGTTGATAAGGAATTGGATGAGATGCTTCAATTAAATATAATTGAACCATCTTCATCACCATATTCTTCTTCTATGGTAATCATTAGGAAGAAGGACAACAATATACGTCTTTGCGTAGATTACAGGAAATTAAACAAAGTTACAAAATTCGATGCGGAACCATTACCTCTTTTAGACGACTTATTAGAGAAATTATCTCATGCCACATTCTTTTCGAAATTTGACCTTTCAAAGGGTTATTGGCAAGTGCCATTAACCCCTAAAGCAAAGCCATTCACCGCTTTCTCGACGCCACGGGGTCTTTTTCAATGGAATTTTATGCCATTCGGTCTAATGAATGCGCCAGCTACCTTTGTACGCATGATGCGCCGCATATTGTCTCATCGTCCCGATGTCATTACTTATATAGATGACATCTGTCTTTTCAGTGACTCTTGGGATGAACATATTCAGGGTTTAAAATCTTTACTTTCTACCTTACGGGATTATAACTTAACAGCGAAACCTTCAAAGGCTTTTGTCGGTTTTCATGACATCTCATTTCTTGGTCACCGTATAGGTCGCGGTTTAATGTATACAGAAGACAGTAACGTCTCTAAAATTTTAAACATCTCAGCACCTAAGACAAAAAAACAAGTGAGGTCGCTCTTAGGACTAATACAGTTCTATTCTAAATTCATCCCTCATTTGTCTACTATAACTGCACCTCTTTCTTCGTTACTAAAAAAAGGTACAACTAATGTAATAAAGTGGTCGCAGGATCATCAAACGGCTTTAGATTATATAAAACAATTTTTTTTCAAATAAGCCTTTTTTAAGGTTGCCTAACAAAGATCTCACCTTTGTTCTTCGCAGTGATGCTTCTTCCTACGCTATCGCGGCAGTTTTGATGCAGGAATACGGAGGCACCTTATTTCCGGTTATGTACGTATCCAGAAAGCTTACGACGAGCGAGATGAAGTATTCCGTTCTAGATAAAGAGCTCCTCGCTCTTGTCTGGTCAATCACAAAAACTGGATCGTTATCTCCTCGGATCACACTTTGTGGTGGAATCCGACCAGAAAGCTCTTACAGCACTGAACACAGGGAACGTGAAGTCATCAAAGTCAGCGCGTTACGCTATTGCGCTTCAACCGTTCCATTTTGAGATACGAGCTATTCCTGGAGTACAGAATGTGTTTGCAGACTGTCTTTCAAGATGCCCTAGTGAACATGTCGAAATTAAACCACTTCCAGATGGTGAAACGTCCTCACAGAAACATGAATAACTTTGTACATGGTCACTGATTATACATCTGTGGAGACTATGTGTAGTTCTGCAGTATTCGTATATATATAACTTTCAGAATATACTTACGTATGGATTATAACATTATTTCTTGTGAAGTAACGTTTTGTTAGAACGGGAACAGTGATATTAAAGTAACATTTTTTTTTAGTATGGAAACATTGGTAAGAGTGACAAATAGACATTCACTATTGTTATGGAACAGATTACACTACATATCGTGTTCGTAAACGTATTTCAGACATGGTACATTGAGAACATATTCTTGTCGATTTAACTAGTTCTAAAAGAATATTAACAATGAGTGAAATTGAAATCACTTAGAATAAATTAGTAATTAGTTATTTGTTCATAAATTAAGTACTATTAATTAGTATAATTCAATTTAATCAATTTGATTGATTATAAATCACACATCTACTAACTTTATTAGTGTTTCGCAATACGTGTATTCACGTATCCCACTACATGATATCTCACTTTTAGATAACTAGTCAAACTTACTAGTGTTAGGAAATAGTAAGTGCGTTGCTTCTTAAAGTGTTTAATTATGCTTTGTTTCATTTTGCATGTTGTATTTTAAAATTTTCTGTTTTATTGATTCTTTTATCATTGATCATCATCAGTGTTGCTGTTCATTTTCATTTTTGAAATCATATGTTTCAAATTTCTTTAAAAAAAAAAAAAAATTTGGTTGAATTTTATTATCATCTTTTTTTTTATGGTTTATTTCATTTTCATTTTCAACTTCTTTTTACTTCGAATATTACCACATCGTTCCAAAGTAGGTCGATGGTGGATGTGTGCTTTAATGCATACTATCATTTAGTTATATTGTTTTCATTTAATATTCTTTTCTTAATATGATATAATTTTATGCATGTCATAAATCTTGTTGTAGTTTTGACTCACCTCTCTCGAGTAATTAGTTCGAAAAAAAATTAATTCTATTAATTTTTTTAAGGGGAGGTGATAAGGGAGCTGTTACGTACATTTATTACCTACGGGGGTAGTCTTCGGTCCTGCCAAATGTACGCACCAGTTTTATAGTTATATTATTTGTGCGTTCGATTGATTCACGCACTGACGTGCACAATGCAGGGTGAGTTGCTTTGGACGCACGTGTAACCTAGTTGAGTAGTTTCTGACGTCATGTAAGGGGCAGCTCGGACCATATTTATGTCCGCTGTGTTATCCTTTGATTTTGGCAAATGTGAAGTAGCCATCAGTTGTATTCGTATCTATTGATCTTCATGGCGAAGTCAATAGTGGAAGTATAAAGTAAGTGTCGCCCCATTTCTTATGGCATGTTTATTTATGTACATTAAAGTATCAGGCCGCTCCTATTAATGGTCTAGCGGGAATTCATCGTAGATGACATTCCTAGAATTGGACACACGGAGTCGATAGCCTTTGAATCTTTTCGTAGAGGGAGAATACCTACAAGAAATCAAGTTAATGAATTTATATGCTTCACATGTTTAATATGCTGTTACTACAATGCCAGAAGCGTGGCATAGAATGGGAGAGGTTAGTCAACTGGAATCTCTAACCTGTTCGTATTATCATGTATGACTTTGTTTGAAAACTATATACTATATATAACGGGATGTATGGAGAAAGTCTGGGATTGTGAAGTATGATATGGAAGAATTTTATCCTGGAGTATGAATACGTTACCATGATGTACGTCCTTGAAGGAAGGTCAATGGACTTGAATGAGCGGAATAGTATATGGTAACAGTTTTGTGATCCTCAGTCACTTGAGTCAGAGGACTTTATTAGTAGAGAATCTTCAGGAACTTTAAAAGTAATTATCAACATGTTGACGTATGATTTCTGCGCCTGTGACGATGTTAGTCTTGTCCACTCCGTATGTGCTGTGTTGAATAAAATCTATGTACAGTCACCACCGACTTCTGTACTGCCAGTACTTGCCCAGTTCACCCAGTTCAATACTACTTGTTGAAGTTCGTTTGAAGAATATTGTTGACATTCGTTCATTTTAACCATTTCGCGTTTTAAGCTACCACCTAGATTGAAATGCAAGGAAATAGCTAGCGATTATACATACAGACCGATAGAGATAAATTGGCCGTTTAATTATCACTTTAAATAATTAAAATCGGTCCAATAATAACTGTAATATAAAATATTTAAACTTAATCACTTTATACGAGCAAGCTGAAATACGCATAAGCTTTAATTCTTAAAGATACTTTTGGACTGTGCTTCCGATTGGTCGGGTACAGCGCTATATATAGAACTAAGACATCGAGGAAGGCTGCCACTATTATTTGAAAAAATACCGAGCTGAAAGAATCTAGCACACTGTAATTGCACAGTCTTTTGCCATTCTGACCTGTTGGCAGATCTAGATTCGTTTGAAGGCCTGTTCAGCTTGTGTGTATTATTGCCTGAGGGTAAGAAAGATATATAGTATATTTGTATATTTTGTTAATTATTTGCCTGTGTATACCCGCCTGTATGTTTGGTGCTGAATGGGAAAGTGATCGGATACCACGCTAGTATTAGATAATATTTGTAAGGATAGGGCAGAATGGAACCAGGCGCTGTAAGGTGTGTATTTGAATGAGTGTCTGGACTTAAACCTTGTTCACCTCACATAGAAGGGGTAAGGAATTGTTAACAAGAAAGTAAGTAAGAATTACTTTGTGTACTTAAATGTTTGGTGCTGTGTGGAAAGTGAAACTACAGGACTAATGTGTTGTGCCATGATCGGCTTACTTGTAAACGTGTGTAGTTTTGAGACGACAGGACAGAAATGAAAAATGTGTATAATATTTGTAAGTAGGGCAGAAATTACGACTGTAAGTTTGAAATGTGTATTTGAATGAGTATTTCAGTCTGGACTTACACCTTGTTCACGAACATAGGATAGGAGTACAGGAATTGTTAACAAGAAGTAATCAAGTTGTCATTTACTATTGTGTACTTAACCAAATCATTGTATGGAAGCCAATCATTGGCAAAGGACTCTATCATAGAATAAGTACAGAAAAGGAATAATTACATGAAACTGGCTGTAGGAAAAGAACTTATATGTCCTGTGCAACCTGTTAGCACAAATAACTGAAAGAGGGTAAGATGTGGTGTTGTATGTGTGTGAGTGGATTGATGCAGAAACCTACATGGAATGTGGTTATCCTTTAATTCCAGGTTCTGTCTCAGTATCATGAAGTAATCACCAGCCATTGTTGAGGAAGTCTGTTGGTGACAAAAGCTCTACATATATTAAGAGCTAGACCTAACATTTCTCATCCAGGAGATGCAAGTCGTGTGGTCCTGACTTGTTGAATGAAGATCAGCAGCATATACAAAGATAAGTGAACCATACGGTTCACTGAACAGCTACTCCAGATACTCACCACAGTTAAAACGTTACAACTACTATACCCTTAAATGATGAAGTCAAGGACCATATATATATATATATATATATATATATATATATATATATATATATATATATATATATATATATATATATATATATATATATATATATATATATATATATATATTTATTATATATAAATATATATATTTATATATATTTATATATATTTATATATATTTATATATATTTATATATATTTATATATATTTATATATATTTATATATATTTATATAATATATAGTGAATTCAAAAGTTCAGAGACAGTGAATATAACATCAAGATAAACAGAACGGGAAATAAGTTCAGTCCTTTGAACAGTATTCCTCATGGAAGAGATTTTCCAGTTTATTTATTTTGATTTGTAAATATTAATTCTTTGCTTTTGAGTATTCCTGCCCTGAAAAAATGTTATGGTGCAGGACAAATAAATTGTACATAATTTCTTACAGTCTTGCTTGATAATTTTATTACAGTTTAAGTTCTGTATTGGAATTTACTACCTATTATAATTTAAATTACCCCTAGATAATCAGCCAAATAAAACAAAACAGTTAATCATTAATCTTTGTGGGATCAGGAGAGGTAGCATATAGGGACTCAGAGTACTACATCATCATCATCTTCTCTGGGAACTTACATAGATTGACCCCACTTTGATGTCTATACACCCTTGCTCTTTTCAGAGAAGGGGGTATTGCTTATAAGACCAGTCTCTTATCTGGCGCTATCCTGGTATCATCTGATACATCTATACTGTTCAAAAAAAGAAACGCAACATTTTTGGTGTACTTTTATAAAAGATATTCGCTGATTGGACATCAGTCAACCTATCGACTGTGTCCATCTGGTCATTAACTTCTCGTGGTTACTTGAATTGTACTCACCTCATGATTTGTGAGCTCATGAAAGAGGTCAAGGTCAAAACAACATTTTTGACAATAACTCGTGACAGGTTCATGAGAATCCCGTGAAACTTACTGAACACAAAACTCTCTGACCATATTATTGAATGCCTATAAAAGATTGACGCTCTTCGAATAAATTCAGTTGAAAATTCAATGCGTAAATATGGCTCATCTCACTACAGAACAACGACTCGTCATCATTGGACGTTTACAGACTGGACAGTCACAAAGTGTAGTGGCCAGACAATTTAATGTGGTTAGAAGCACCATTAGTCGCCTTTGGAGGCGATTTCAAGAAACTGGCTCAGTGGCAGACCGGCCGCGCAGTGGAAGACCCAGAGTCACAACTCCTGCCGAATACCGCTTCATACGGCAGCGTCACCTCAGGAATCGACTTGTATCTGCGTCCTCCACAGTCCAGTCAATGTCAGCAGCTCGTCGAATTTCAGATCAAACGGTCAGGAGTTATTGTCAAAAATGTTGTTTTGACCTTGACCTCTTTCATGACCTCACGAATCATGAGGTGAGTACAATTCAGGTAACCACGAGAAGTTAATGACCAGGTGGACACAATCGATAGGTTGACTGGTGTCCAATCAGCGAATATCTTTTATAAAAGTAACAACAAAAATGTTGCGTTTCTTTTTTTGAACAGTATATTTGTCCAGGATACCTTAAATTCATAACATCCAAACCTCTCGCTACAATTTACACTGAATGAAAATGTAGATATTATACTTAGAATGAACATCATTTCTTTCATCCTTCCCTCCCTGCTCCATATAGAATCTGGAACTACTTTATGCTTTTAGTTCTCTTTACGAAACTAGCAAAAAAGCAATCACCAGCCCGTGCAGTGGTGGTTCATGAATCATCATTCTATACGGTGTGGTTGCCAGCCTCAAATGACAGGGACATTCCTAGCACTTTTCACACATTAAAATTCACATGGTAATATATATGTATATATGTTAGTTCACATGTTAGTAATATAAAATGTAAAATCACAACGTACGCCAATCCTGGCTCAAAGACTTGTTTGCTCAGATGAATAAAAGAGACTTGAATCGGCCTCTTACACGCGTCTGGGGTGAAGTTAATTTAATGTTCCCTCTCTGACTGTGTGTTTCCTTCAGTTTCCTCAGACATCGGCTTTCCTTATTAAAATGAAAGACATTTCCTGGGCTGTTTTTGTAAGTCCTGATAAATACTCAAATAAAAAGTGTCCAGTCTGATAAAATAGAATTCTGAATTCTAGGCTTCACTCTGGCAAGGTCTGGTGTCTTGGCAAGCGATCTTCACAGTAGTTTTGACTGACTGAAGCGTCAGGTTATATTCACTGCCTTCCCACGCATTCGTTGTTTAGAAGATCAGATGATCAGCCAATCTGATTTGAATATTTTGCATGACTTATCTAGTACAAAATTTCACACATTACTTTTCTGAAAATGGGCTGTAAACATCCGATAGCCTTGTGTACCGACTCACTGTCGTACGGTAGGTTAATTGGTTTATTGGGCCCAGTCTGAGTAAAGGTTGGCTGATACACGAGAATGTATAGAAAATAGATTTCACAGGTGATAGGTTGAGGGAAAGATATGTCTCTGGAGTGAGTAGGTTACTCTCATCCAGCCTATCCGAACAACTACGCTTTATTGTAGGACAGTCTTCGCCTCCCTGTCTAATGAAAGATCAGGTTACTCTACACACACACAACAATATGTGACAACAATGACACACAAACGTGAAAAAACTAAGGATAAATTGGTATTGGTCTGACCAACACACAAAGTTAAGTTTCTTTGTAGTTTATTATCACTAAACTTGACAACACCAATTATCTAAAAGATATCAAGAAATCATTTACATACATAGAAAAATAAAGAAGAGAGGTGCGCCTTCCCCGTATGGAGAAAAAACCCAAAATTATTAACCCAAAGGTTGAAGGTTAGCACTAGGTTACAGAATACAACAATATTGGTACGCTATAAGGCTAAGTAAAGTAAACAAAATTTAGACAATCAGATTTATGGATAATTCCAAGCAAAACAAGAAAATCATTACACACTCTCTCACCATGGCCACTTTCTCACACTCTTACCTAATTGGCTTCTATAGTAGGTCTGTAGTATCCTTTGGTAACATAATTATTCCATGAACATAATTCATATTTCACTATGATTACACTGTCACCCCCAGCTGTCGACAATCCAAATTGGCCCCAGTTCATCCCAAAACAAAACAAAAACTAGTGAGGTGAACGCAGAATATGGTGCTTCTATCTGGATATAGGTGTTCCTTCCAATAGTTGAAAATGTGAGAATCCTTGAGGTTTTCCCTTTAGAGAGGGGAATATTTTTCCAGTATTTGGATACATCTGGTTGCTAAAAAATGTTAAAAAATGATGATGATGGTTCATCTATCGGTCAACTCTGTGTCAGAGAGCCGATTCTACACAGTGTATAATTATATATGTAATCCACTTGAATACGACTGTCAGGAGTCGGGGAACAATAATAATGTTACATGCGCACACCACTATGGGCTGGTAAAACTGGTATTCTAGATTTTGTAAGTCCAGTATTTATATTTATTGTCATCCAATATCATCGGCGAGTATACGCGTATAAATGAAATGGATAACGAACCAGAAAAAGTCAAAGTAAAAGTTAAAGACCGCTGGTCGCCCTTGAGATCAGGTCTGCGAAAAAAATACAAGAAAAACATTTGTGGGAAAATGGTACCACTTGTGACGTACGTCTAAGTATGACAAATGAATTTCCCTGACTCGATGGATGATAACAGAATATTGGCCTCTCATAACTTTAGAACCCCTGATCATCTGTTGTAACTTTTACCGGCATGCAGCTTTTCCACGAGAACCTTACACGCTGGATCATTAATATGTAGCCTGCTATCTTATGTGAACGTTTGAGATCACATGGCCTTTGATGGGAGGTTAAATCCCGCCCACAACCATTTCTGAGAACGATTTATAGCAATCTTTTCCTTAACGCCGGCCCGAAAGAGGACGGGCCATAGACTCACTCCTGTTTCTAGAGCAATAACAGCAGATCATTTTCTTACCTGGCTGTCACCCCGCCTGGTGGGAGTTGCCAAAGCTCTCAGAACAGCGGTACCATCAAAGAACAGGCTGATCTTCAGAATTCAACGTGGAGCGGCCGCGATCTAAAGAATCAGGAACTTTGAGCTCACAGAGTTAGCTTCTCGGGAAATTTTCGCACTCTTACGCGAGCAGCCTGAGACGGAAGGAAATCGGTAGACCGGGGAAAACGTAGGAATCGCCACGGTTAACACCACGGCGAGGTATCTCGAATTTTGCTCAAGTTCAAGAAAGGTGCGAAAATTTAACACGCCCCATTCAAGTTACATTCGAGAAGTATAAATAGAGAACTCCGAAAAACTGCATTTTATCGTTCGCTCTGACAGAATCCTAGTTGCACTAGCATAGTCGGATTCCTGCTGGATTTCATCTACTTTCGTGACTATTAAAGTGTATTCTTTCTGTGCAGACGGTAATTTATACATTAGCTTCGAGTGATCAGTGGTCGAGTTATTTCAATTGATTTCAATGGATTGTGGTGTAAATTTAACCTTATTAAATAAACCCATTTTCAAAGTTCTAGTGCAAACTAATGTTACAGCTAAAAGTATTTCCTAATACAATTGACGCGTAAATTTATTTTGCAGACGTTAAAGAGAATTATAACTTTAATACAGTTTAGTTCTGTATAGATAGATGTGCTTTTAATTGTTTTAACTCACGGGAAGTTTTCCTGATTTGTTAATTGACGACGCTAATAAGTAAATAGGCTAACTGTAATTTATCGCGTCAGATTAAAATATGATTTGTAATGCATTTCTTGTTTTGATTATCTTTCATTCAGAACGATCATTCAACCTGCATCCCAGCAATTATTAATTATATACAGAGTTCTGCCAAACTCAAGTCGATAACTCCAGTAACATATGAACTTTTTAAAGCTAAACTTGTGGCGACCTGTAATGGGCCCCGCTCCTCTGAACGTAACTGAGAATACAGCCATTCAAGAAACACTTTAAAAATACTAGTTCATATAGAATCCTTAAAGAAAACTGGAAGCAGAACATATTTTATTCACTGCCCCTATTTGTGAAGAAGAAAAACATCGATCTACTTGAACACTGTCTGTCACGTATATTCAGTGGATTTTAACCTCCCCCGAAGAAGAACTTACCTCAGTGTTTTTCTTAACTTGTGACATTACGGAAAAAGGAAGTTATCTCCACCAGCTGTGAAAATTTTAGGAACCACACCATACCTCACGCCTAGCCAAGTGCCTGCGACATTCTTTAGGAACTTTATCTAATAAATAAACAGTACCGTTAAACTTCAACGTCCAGCGATTTCGGGACACTTTGTTAACTTCAACAAACCCCAAATCTGGGGCTGTACACGGAAGAAAAATACTTTTACCTAAGCCAAGGTTTAGTGCTGTTTTTTTATGTATTTCCTATGAAGTGCCAGAATTCACCTTTCGGTAAGTCTGCGTGTGTGTTTGTGGGGATGGCCAGCCCTAGTGTGTTTTATTGAATGAAAGGAGATTTATCTTTTCTTTACCCTTTTAATTAGTTCGACCTTGTACTAAGGTGCATTATATTCCTTGTACGGGATCTCTCCTAGCGGGATTGGGTAACTGTGTTCATTCCCCCCTCCCGTAAAATTTGTTGATTTAAAGGGAGACAATTGAGAACCCTAGCTTTCCTCTACACACCCTCCCCCCCTTTTTCTGTAACCCCTTGCCTCAGAGTAATAACTTTACCAGTGGGTTAAATTGCCTATCTCTGATCGCCCCCCCCCCCCCTTCTTGTCTTTGGGACCGGGTTTTGTCTGTTAGTAAATATAAACGGGAAACGGTGGATGGGATATTTCTCCTCAAAAACCCCTCTTCCCTAGTTATGTTTGTATTCTGTAACCTTTGATTTTTTGACTGTAAATGTACAATTATGTGTGAGTCCTTTATGATAATAAAGGTATTAATCATTAATTGTGTTGGTTGTCGGTTGGCCTAAAACTCCAAACATTTTCATCTGTGTAGGTTGTATTCATGTACGTTGAGCGACAGAATCACCAAATCGGTGAGCGCGTTGAGCGACTGGAACTGACAAACAATTGTTTGTGCAGAAGAGAGATAGGAGTAGTCTGTGAGAAAACAGATATTGTCGTAATTGTCCTTGCTCCTTCCCAGCGCTTGTGAATCTACTACCTCATTCTCCTAAATCCTTATTCTCACAGAGCCTTCAATATCACTTTACACTCTAAAGGGACCAATATTCATCAGCACCCTCTCAGATAAAATTTACGACAATATATGGTTAGCTCTTTCGATATTCTGAACTTAGTTAAAATAGAGTGTGGTTGATTGTCTTTGTGAAGTAGGGTATAATCTTTAAAAGTATTACTTCCCCTAGACCAAGCCGTTCAGTATTTTGGGCCAACCACACAATAATTAAGACAGGTTATTTTTTCCACAGAAACAGGCAGTTAGTGATAATAAAAGATTGTCACATTTGTATTCTCTGGCAGAGGGAATTGAAAATTTTTGGTTATATAATTGCTGGGACTGCGTGATTGTTTTACAATCACTAAAGGTTATGAAGCGTTTGAGTTGAGCTAAGCTAAAGACGGATTGTTCTGATTTTTTAAAAATTAAGTTAACTACATCTCATCTCAAAAATTGTTTTCAGGGACGGAGTTTGTTGTTAGAGAATTAACATTTTCTGGGAAATTTTTTTTTTCCTTTTAAATTGTTTAATATAAATTTTCTCTACTGTTAGTAAGAGTAGATTCTTTTCTAGTGTAACTTACCATTGAATTGGCATAGTTGCTTGCGTTACGAGTCTTAAGTGACAATAATAGCGGCGATAAGTTAACACACGAGGTCTTTCAGTAAATTTTTTACTTTTGTTTTTCTCGTAGCGGCTTTGAGTTTTTCCCCTTCTTGTTCCATCTTACTATTCTCTAGTCTTAGAAGCATCCAGTTCTTTGACAATGGCTGAGAGAATTAGGATAAGATCCATTTTGAGACAGGAAGCGAAAGACTCAGGATTAGACACAGAAGCCGCGAATCTGTTTATCACCCAGGAACTGCAAAGGTATGACGCGGAGGAAGAGAGGGCAGAAGCTAGGAAGAAAGAAGCGGACGATCGTCAATTGGAGCAGAAGAAAATTGAGGCAGAGATGGACGCCCGCAGGGAAAGAGAGAGAGACAAGGAAAGACAGCATGAATTAGCGCTCAAGGCTTTAGAGAGTCGGAGTGCCTCTACTTCAAATAATGGAGAGCCGTCTTCGCCCCAGTCTCAAACAATGGATCTCTCCAGCACTCAGTCTGCCCAATTAACTGCGATGTCTTTTGCTTTAGAGTCTTTTCCTAGCCCTAAAGAAAAAATTGACAGCTACCTAGAAAAATTCGAAAGGCTCGCAAATCTGTATGGGTTAGAGAGTTCCCGCTGGGCACTTAAACTCTCGACGTCACTAAAAGCGAATGCTTATGACGTATACACAAAGCTGGGACCGAACCAACATGATTACGACATGCTTAAGAAGGCCTTGCTAGAGCGGTTCGAAATGACCGCCCGAAAATTTCTGCAAATGTTCAGAAACAGCCGAAAAGAGAGCACGGAAACATTCCCCCAATTCTCTTCACGTCTCACGGGCTATTTGACAAAGTGCATTGAATTATCTGACCTACCTCTTACATATGAGGGACTACTTGAACTTGTTCTTGTGGAACAGATAAAGGCAACTTTGTCAAACGAAACCCGCAGATTTTTGGCTGAACAGGGCGCAGTCAGGCTTGAGGACATACTCAATAAGGCCGAACGCTATACCAATGCAATGGCCGAACTTCCCAGCACTAAACGTAAACCCACAGATGAGCCATCTCGTAAACAAAATCTAGAGCAGTCATCCTATTCCTCTAATTCCTCTCAGAATTATAACCAACGAGAAAATAATACCCAGAGACCTCCCCAGGAAAAATCGAAATTCTACAAAACCCGATACCCCCCCAACAACAATTCTGATCAACCCACCAAGCCTACGTGGCAGCGCGGCCACCAAGGTCAAGGAAAAGGGAAGACCCCTACACCAGGAACGTCTGATCAGGGCAAACAAACCGGTTCAAACCGCGTTGGATGTTTGCATACAGCCTCGAAAGGTAGAATCAATGTCAGTGATTCTCAACCTGAGGGGGACCGACCCTCAACTCGAGGAACTGTAATTTTGAATGGTACCTCAACCACTTGTCTCTTTGACACTGGATTAAGTTTTAGTTGTATTGTTGCTAGACACCTAGTCAAACCAGGTCAGGAGACAGAGGAAACCGTCAAACTTAGTGGAGTGTTTAAGAGTGATGCGCCCAGGACGCTGCCTATCGCACTGGTAGAAATACACTCTGATTTTGTCAGAGGAGTTATAAAAGCGGCCATTATGGATGATCCTATCTACCCAGTTATCCTGGGATGTAGATGAGAGGGAGCCTGCGCCAAATTTGTTGCCGAACGAACTGAAGGAGGCGCAACAAAAGGACCCTACTCTGGAGCTCTGCTTTAAAAAACTGCCCATGGCTAAGGACCCCAGACACAACGGAGACATCTTTTCTAAGGATGGCGTATTGTATCGTAGAACGGGCAACCCGGACACGGGGAATAACCAGCTCCTAGTTCCGACGCAGTACCGAAGCCAGATCTTAGAGATGGGGCACTCTCTTCCCTTTAGCGGACATATGGGACAAAACGCCACTATTCAGCGAATAAAAACCCACTATTGGTGGCCAGGAATGAACTCTGACATTGTCAGGTATGTGAAATCCTGCGCCCAGTGCCAACGGGTAGCACCCAAGCACTTGACACCCCCAGTACCTATGGGGCAAATGCCAATAGTAGGGACTCCATTTGAACGGGTTGCTGTCGACATTATTGGTCCTCTGGAAAAGACCAAAAGAAGGAACAGGTTCATCCTGACCTTAGTTGACACTTGCACTATGTGGGCCGAAGCCGTACCGCTACCATGCACTAATTCCAAGCATGTCGCAGAAGCCCTTCTGCAAATTTTTACACGGTTGGGATTCCCTCAACAAGTTTTGACGGACAATGGATCCCAATTCCGTAGCCTGTTAATGGAGGAGATCTTTAAGATCTTGAGGGCCAAACATATCCACACAAGTCTCTACCATCCGGCCGGAAATGGGCTCGTGGAACGTTTTAATGGCAGCCTCACCATGATGTTACGTAAGCTGGGTCAGGAGAAACCGGAAGACTGGGACCTATACATATCGGCTGCCTTATTCGCCTACCGAGAGGTTCCCCAAGCGTCTACGGGATTCCCGCCTGCTACACTTTTATTTGGCAGACCTATAAAGGGGTCATTAGAAGCCTTACTTCGGTCCCTGACAGACCAAAAGGCTGACGAGACAGTCGTCTCTGCAAGCAAGTATGTATCTGAGCTCAAGGAAAGGCTAAAGCTAGGATGGGATCTAGCTACAACCAACCTTACGAAAGCCCGCGCTAAACACGCTAAAAGATACAACAAAGCTGCAAAAGAGAGAGAGCTCCAACCAGGGGAGAAAGTTTTGTTGCTACTCCCAACCGGAAGCAATAAACTTCGCATCGGATGGCAAGGGCCGTTTACCGTCCTTAAAAAGATCTCACATACCAATTACAAGATCTCCATCAAAGGAAAGGAGAAGGTCTTCCACATAAATCTGCTAAAGAAATATTTGGAAAGACCGGTGCCATCCTCCGAGCATCTCCTGGCTGTCGCCATAGCAACGGAAGACGAGGAAGATGATGATGGTTGCATGGAGTATCCACTGCAACCCACAGAATCCTTTAAAGATGTCAAGTTCGGCGACAATCTCTCACCTGAACAACAAACAGAAACCAGGGCTCTACTAAAACAGTACAGTGCAGTCTTAACGGATGCACCTGGTCGAACAAATCTCATTGAATTTGATATGAAATTAACAAACGAGACCCCTGTTCAAACCAGAGTTTACCCCATCCCGTACGCAAAAGCGGATGCACTTCGCGGAGAAATAGACAAGCTGCGTCAGGCAGGAATTATCAGTGAGTCTACATCTCCTTACAGCTCGAGTGTAGTGCTGTTGCAGAAGCCCAATACGGAAGTTCGGCTGTGCATTGATTACAGGTTGCTAAACGCTGTAACTGAATTCCAGCCCGAACCTCTCCAAACTGTTTCTGAGTTGTTCACCAAGCTCAGCAAAGCAAAGATCTTCTCCAAGATTGACCTCAGTAAAGGTTATTATCAAATACCAGTCAAGGAGGAAATTAAACCTTTGTTAGCTTTCAGCACTAGCGAAAGAAATTACACATTTAATGTGATGCCGTTCGGTTTGCATAACGCACCAGGAGTGTTCACCAGGATGATGAGGAAGCTTTTAGAGCCTTTGCAAAGTCCCCATATCCATAATTTCATGGATGACATATTAATTGCATCGGAAACCTATGAAGAACATATTGCTACGGTTGCTATGCTCCTCATGAGACTACAGGAAACGGGTCTCACAGCCAGACCTAGCAAATGTCTCATCGGGTTTGAACAGTTAGACATCCTGGGGCATACTATTTCTCACGGATGCAGTTGGCCTATTAAGAAGAACGTGGAGAAAATTGTGGCAGCACAAAGACCCCGAACGAAGAAAGACGTACGTTCCTTCATATCGCTATGTGCATACTATCAGAAGTACATCCAGAACTTCAACGGACTGACGGCACCTCTGACTGACCTCACAAAGAAAGGTTGTCCTGATAAGGTCATATGGGATCAAAAGTGCGAACACGCGTATAGCACTTTGAAAGGACAGTTGTCGGCATACCCCATCCTAAGGTTACCTGACCTTAAGAAACCTTTCATACTGAGAGTTGATGCGTCAGGTCGGGGCATCGGGTCAACATTGCTTCAAGCCGATGACAGTGACCTGAACATGCTATTTCCAGTTGCCTATGGCAGTCGGAAACTGAATAAAGCGGAACGCAACTACAGTGTCGTTGAAAGAGAATGTCTCGCTCCGATTCATGGCATCAGACGCCATCATGAGTTTCTGTATGGTACTTCTTTCACGGTGCAAACAGACCATGCTCCACTAGCTTTCCTGGGGGCCAAGAAGGAATTCAACGCAAGGATAATGCGTTGGGCCTTGCTATTGAGTGTTTATTCCTTCAAAGTGGAATATATTCCAGGAAAATAGAATGTCGGAGCTGACTTCTTGAGAAGAAACTGGACCACAGAGGAAGAGGAGAAAATCGACGATGCCAATCATCCTAAAACTACCGATCAGGGCAGCTTCATTGTCATAAATGAAACATGAAAACGAGTTTCCATGTCTCAAAAGTGGGGACGATTGTGACGTACGTCTAAGTATGACAAATGAATTTCCCTGACTCGATGGATGATAACAGAATATTGGCCTCTCATAACTTTAGAACCCCTGATCATCTGTTGTAACTTTTACCGGCATGCAGCTTTTCCACGAGAACCTTACACGCTGGATCATTAATATGTAGCCTGCTATCTTATGTGAACGTTTGAGATCGCATGGCCTTTGATGGGAGGTTAAATCCCGCCCACAACCATTTCTGAGAACGATTTATAGCAATCTTTTCCTTAACGCCGGCCCGAAAGAGGACGGGCCATAGACTCACTCCTGTTTCTAGAGCAATAAACAGCAGATCATTTTCTTACCTGGCTGTCACCCCGCCTGGTGGGAGTTGCCAACGCTCTCAGAACAGCGGTACCATCAAAGAACAGGCTGATCTTCAGAATTCAACGTGGAGCGGCCGCGATCTAAAGAATCAGGAACTTTCAGCTCACAGAGTTAGCTTCTCGGGAAATTTTCGCACTCTTATGCGAGCAGCCTGAGACGGAAGGAAATCGGTAGACCGGGGAAAACGTAGGAATCGCCACGGTTAACACCACGGCGAGGTATCTCGAATTTTGCTCAAGTTCAAGAAAGGTGCGAAAATTTAACACGCCCCATTCAAGTTACATTCGAGAAGTATAAATAGAGAACTCCGAAAAACTGCATTTTATCGTTCGCTCTGACAGAATCCTAGTTGCACTAGCATAGTCGGATTCCTGCTGGATTTCATCTACTTTCGTGACTATTAAAGTGTATTCTTTCTGTGCAGACGGTAATTTATACATTAGCTTCGAGTGATCAGTGGTCGAGTTATTTCAATTGATTTCAATGGATTGTGGTGTAAATTTAACCTTATTAAATAAACCCATTTTCAAAGTTCTAGTGCAAACTAATGTTACAGCTAAAAGTATTTCCTAATACAATTGACGCGTAAATTTATTTTGCAGACGTTAAAGAGAATTATAACTTTAATACAGTTTAGTTCTGTATAGATAGATGTGCTTTTAATTGTTTTAACTCACGGGAAGTTTTCCTGATTTGTTAATTGACGACGCTAATAAGTAAATAGGCTAACTGTAATTTATCGCGTCAGATTATAATATGATTTGTAATGCATTTCTTGTTTTGATTATCTTTCATTCAGAACGATCATTCAACCTGCATCCCAGCAATTATTAATTATATACAGAGTTCTGCCAAACTCAAGTTGATAACTCCAGTAACATATGAACTTTTTTAAAGCTAAACTTGTGGCGACCTGTAATGGGCCCCGCTCCTCTGAACGTAACTGAGAATAAAGCCATTCAAGAAACACTTTAAAAATACTAGTTCATATAGAGTCCTTAAAGAAAACTGGAAGCAGAACATATTTTATTCACTGCCCCCTATTTGTGAAGAAAAAACACCGATCTACCTGAACCCTGTCTGTCACGTATATTCAGTGCATTTTACCTCCTCCGCGCCCCCCTCCCCCCCCCCCCCCCGCCCTCCCCCCCCCCCCCCCGAAGAAGAACTTACCTCAGTGTTTTTCTTAACTTGTGACATTATGGAAAAAGGAAGTTATCTCCACCAGCTGTGCCAATTTTAGGAACCACACCATACTTCACGCTTAGCCAAGTGCCTGTGCCTTTCTTTAGGAACTTTATCTAATAAACAAACAGTACCGTTAAACTTCAACGTCCAGCGATTTCGGGACACTTTGTTAACTTCAACAACCCGCAAAATCTGGGGCTGTACACGGAAGAAAATACTTTTACCTAAGCCAAGGTTTAGTGCTGTTTTTTTATGTATTTCCTATGAAGTGCCAGAATTCACCTTTCGGTAAGTCTGCGTGTGTGTTTGTGGGGATGGCCAGCCCTAGTGTGTTTTTGTGAATGAAAGGAGATTTATTTTTTCTTTACCTTTTAATTAGTTCGACCTTGTACTAAGGTGCATTATATTCCTTGTACGGGATCTCTCCTAGCGGGATTGGGTAACTGTGTTCATTCCCCCCCCCCCCCGTAAAATTTGTTGATTTAAAGGGAGACAATTGAGAACCCTAGCTTTCCTCTACACCCCCCCCTTTTTCTGTAACCCCTTGCCTCAGAGTAATAAATTTACCAGTGGGTTAAATTGCCTATCTCTGATCACCCCCCCCCCCCTTTTCTTGTCTTTGGGACCGGGTTTTGTCTGTTAGTAAATATAAACGGGAAACGGTGGATGGGATATTTCTCCTCAAAAACCCCTCTTCCCTAGTTATATTTGTATTCTGTAACCTTTGATTTTTGACTGTAAATGTACAATTATGTGTGAGTCCTTTATGATAATAAAGGTATTAATCATTAATTGTGTTGGTTGTCGGTTGGCCTAAAACTCCAAACATTTCCATCTGTGTAGGTTGTATTCATGTACGTTGAGCGACAGAATCACCAAATCGGTGAGCGCGTTGAGCGACTGGAACTGACAAACAATTGTTTGTGCAGAAGAGAGATAGGAGTAGTCTGGGAGAAAACAGATATTGTCGTAATAAGAGACTGTCCTTGCTCCTTCCCAGCGCTTGTGAATCTACTACCTCATTCTCCTAAATCCTTATTCTCGCAGAGCCTTCAATATCACTTTACACTCTAAAGGGACCAATATTCATCAGCACCCTCTCAGATAAAAAATTACGACAATATATGGTTAGCTCGTTCGAGATTCTGAACTTAGTTAAAATAGAGTGTGGTTGATTGTTGTTGCAAGTGGATTTAGAATGTTTTGAACATATTAAATTTCGAGTTGCAACGCTTGATTAAGCGGATACTTGTCTGACTTTAGGATAGAATTATCTTTTCCTATTTTTCGGGTGACAGAGTACAGATAAGCGTGTGAACGCTGTTTAATGTATTTATTCTGTACTGTTTTGAGTCATGTGAATAGCTCGCTAGTCTGCATGTGTTATCGAGAACGGTGTTCAAGACAACCGAATCTCGTGACGGGTTTTTTGGTGGGACTAGTGTGTGATTTGGAGAGTTGTGTTTTGGGCGTGGACCGTGTAGGTCGAGTCCCAGTGTTTTTTGGATAATGTATGCCTACGTAGGATTTGAGAAAATGTCGACTTATATATTTCGCTGTGTGTACAGCCTATTTGATAAACTGCAGTGAAGACTGTTTAGGCTGATCTCTGAAGTGTTATTTTAGTAATGCGCTCCGGTGTTTGCAGGCTATTATTGCAGTGGAAGGGGAAGTACTTTGTATGCTTTATTGCCATAATTTAGGAGTATGAACGCTTATTATAGCTGCCGTGTGTTGCAGGCTTTATGGAGTAATGAAGTACTGTTTAGGCCATATGAAGATTATTATAGCTGCCGTGTGTTGCAGGCTTTATGGAGTAATGGAGTACTGTTTAGGCCATATGAAGATTACTATAGCTGCCGTGTGTTGCAGGCTTTATGGAGTAATGAAGTACTGTTTAGGCCATATGAAGATTATTATAGCTGCCGTGTGTTGCAGGCTTTATGGAGTAATGAAGTACTGTTTAGGCCATATGAAGATTATTATAGCTGCCGTGTGATGCAGGCTTTAGTGAGTATTGGAGTACTGTTTAGGCCATATGAAGATTATTAGAGCTGCCGTGTGATGCAGGCTTTATTGAGTATTGAAGTACTGTTTAGGCCATATGAACATTATTATAGCTGCCGTGTGGTGCAGGCTTTATTGAGTATTGAAGTACTGTTTAGGCCAGGATGTGGACAGGCCGTATTATATATATTTAATGCAATGTGGAAATTATATGATTCGTGTTTTGCTGTCGAATGTGTGTCATTTATGTCATCGTGTCTGTGTTGTACGGAATAAACAGTATCGAACTGTTCTAGTCGTTTGCAACCCTTTTTGACTCCTGAATGTACTCTTATGTACGTACTGTGGTGTGCGATCATATCAACACACACCCAGGTCAACATTCCAGACACAGTGACAGGACAGCAGCACACATATATTAAATTAGCCTGCGTGGCGATGATATAGACCAAACCACTACACCGTTATCAGCGGTGGTTTCAACAGTGGGTGTAAACAGACTATAACATTTAGACTTAGCGCCGTTATCAGCGGTGGTTTCAAAGACATAATAACATTAACGTTTAATTACATTCAGTGAGAAACCAGCAAATCTAGTTTGTATCAGTGGTGGTTTTCAGTTAACAGGATCTGACATCTACGACTATTCGCGTCGATAGCCTAAGTGGCGTAGTTTTGTATCATTGGATATGATTTAAGATGTGCCTGGGTGGCGTATACGATTAAGAAATTGTTACCTCTACAGTGATATGTACTTGAAGCAAGAGGATAAAATGAAGCAAATTTTGTCCACCAGACCATAACATATCTAGAGGATCAGTCACTACAAGTTGAAAATAATACATATGACTTTCACGTGACAAGAGTGTAGAACACTTGACTGTGTTATAATTAGCCTTATGTAGGCGTGGCTTGAATCTGGTGTACTTCAGAACTGTGACCTAAATATTATCTGCGTGGGTGGCGCATTTGAGAAACAACGCACGCTTTATTTGGTAGTATGCAACTTTACACCAGTAGCAATTGACGTCCTATTTCGTGCCTATAGACTACAACAACGTCTGCAGTGGTCAAGGAAGTTCAATTAGACTTGGACAGTATTTGTACCAGCATTTGTACGGGTTGTCACAGATTTCTGCAATATTCGAGTTACCTGTGCCAGTTGTCACCATCACAAGTTCAAGATGTTATGATACACGGAGTTGCCGTGTACATTTCAGACTACAGAAGAGTCAAGAGGGGCAGTGTGTGCTGTATTATGGTTCCTGTCAACTTGTGCATTGTTAAGCACATATCATATTGACGAAATTACCTGAAGAGAAACGAATCAAGTTCCAGTGCTTTCCCGCAGTGGAGGTTTTAGCAGTCTATGTGATATCCAGTATCGTGGCGGAAAAGAAGCGGGATCATTGACAAGATAAGTGATTGTGTCTTGTGTAAATTGTGTCACTTCATATATGTCGCTAGGCCTCCCTAATTGCTCATTTTGTTATTATTGTTGTTTTTGTCTAATTTGACATATGATTAAGATTTGATGCATAGGTGTTAATGGCTGTTGACATATGTCGATTTTCCTGATAATGATGTGACTTGATAAAGGTGCTATAAAAAGGAATTGGTGATACAGAATTGAGGAATAAGCTCATTTCTTGACAAATAGTTAACTTTGTGAGCTGGAAGGGTAATTGTCAAACCTTTTGCGACAGTAATTTGTCATAACTATAAGTGATTACTATATATAGTTGATTAAGTAAGTGAATCACCATGGATCGTGATATGTGCCCTACAGATATAAGGCCTATGTTGGAGTCTGCATTGGTGGTAGGTAGAGATGGTAAGGGATTGAGAGGTGCACGACTTGGAGAATGGATAATGGATGATTTTTTGATTAATGTGTCAATATCCCTGGAGTTATTTGCTGAACACAACTTTAAGTTTGTTTGCAATTTGGTAATGGCCAAGGATTTGGTGAATTTGCTACGGCACCTTCGTGTGTTTTTACAACAGTATATTGAACTTGAACACGGACATATAATGCAAAGCATGTTCAAAATAATCCACAACCATACATCTGATGAGCAGGAAAGGGAATTGAGAATTGAGAAACAAGCAAAAGTAAACAAACAGAGTGCTCTACAGCAAAGGGAGAATTTACTAGAAGGTGTTGCTAAAGAGAGCGAACTACAGGCAACTGTGTATAAGCTTAAAAGTGAGATACTTGAATCAAACTCAGAACTTTCTAGTGCACAAGCTACATTAAATTCAGCTTTAAGCAAAGTCCAAGACTTGGAAACTCAGATAGGTAATCTCACGCGGGAACTTCAAGAACAGAAAGAGATGTATGAGAAATTGAAGGTTGAGAGAAATGACTGTGAGAAGACTTATAAAGATATGCTTCAGGATGTGTTGGATGACAATGATATTCTCAGTCGCCAACTGAAAGAAAAGAGTAATGTATCCTCGGAGAATATGAATGAGTTAAAGACACAAGCTGCTCAAATCCAAGGACTTCAGGCTCAAGTGGCTCGACTTCAGCCACAGATAGAAGAGGTTCAAAAGATGAGATTGAGAAAACTAGCGCGACAGAGGAGAGCAAGCAAAGAAAAGGATGAAAAGGTGAAATTAGAAGAGTTAACTATGGAGAAAGAGAAGGTCGCTAAAATTGAAAATTTGCTAGCAGAAGAAAGCGACAAAGTTTTGGCTGTTAAGGAGTTAAATAAAAGGTTAAGTGAAGAGATTTCACTTAAAAATAATGAAATTGCAGAAGCAAAGGACAGAATATATGGCTTACTAGATATGGTTTTGAAAAACAATATGAAGTCTGCCGTCAATGTTGACAATGATAGACAGAAAGTTGCGAAAAGTCAGCCCCATAAACTTTCTGCTCAGAGAGATGTCATACATAGTAAATATAGATCTTATCGTGGGAAATACAACTTTCCTAGTTCTTATATTACTGATAGTTCCAGTAATAATTCTTGGCGTCAGAACAACAAAGATTCTTGTGTAACAACCAGTTCTGTTGGTCAGGAAAAGATAGGTGATATATTTCAGGTCAAGACTCATAAGAGCAAATATTTGTCTACTACTGGAAATACTCAGAAATTAATAGCGGGTGTTGAGACTATTACTACTTGTTCCAAAGATGAAACCCATATGCGGAACAATAGAGATACTATTGTTTCTGGCAGTTATCAAACTCAGCACAGTCAGTTTGAAACTATTGGTAAATATATTCCCATAGGGGAAAAGAAAAACAGTTCTAGTAAGAGAGATAACCCCAAGATTAAACATTACCAAGGGAGATCAGTAAATAATAATTTTCCTTCTCCTAGATACTGTAGACAATCTAACAAATCTCAAAGTTTTGATTGTAAGAATGTTGGAAAGTATAATAGAGATAATGGCTTTTCAAATGTTGCTTTACATCACCAGAATAATGTTCCTCAACAAAAGACTAAAGTGATTATTTGTAAACAAGGCAACGGTAATAATAAGTATTTTGATCATAGATCAAATAATAAGCGCAATTGTGCTAATCTTGTTCAACATGAGCCCAGAGTCATTTATAATCAAAGTAAACAGAGTAAAAATAACAGTGGATGCTTGAATACTATTGATTGCTCTACTTGTTGTTGTGAATGTGAGACTTTGTTTCAGCGTAAGGCAGCGGCGACATTCAAGGTCGGTCATGTTGTCCCCAAGAATTCTATGATATCTACATGTGATAGAGAGAGCTAGTGACAACGTGAAGAGACCGGGTTTTTACACAAGCCGGTGTTGGGTAATTGTAAACGTGATTTCTACGTTTTTTCTCATTAAATTTCACTATTGAGTAAAATGGAAATTTTATTTGTATTTGTTGACAGAAGCTACGTTGCGATAAGAGTCAAGGCTTCTGCGACATATTGACGGTCAGAAATGTGAGTCAACTTTCCGCTCGAGTAGTCAACCGAAACCTGTCAGCGTCAAACTAAATCTGAGGTGTTGCTTACTGAAGGTCAAGCATGTTTACAAGAGAGTGGGAAATTTTACGGCGTATTTTTTTTCCTTAGATAGTAAATATTTTTGTATTCTATATTAGTACATGACATGTTGTTGTTTTGAAATAACATATAATTTTGTTGTAATGATTATTTCTTTGCATCTTTTGATTGCCATAATTTTTTATTGTTGTTATTTTTATGTCGGTAGTTTGATGTCATGGTTAATTAATATATAGAACATACAGAGAAGATGTGAATTATTTGTTATGTGGTGAAATGTAATTTTGAAAATAGCTTGCATGTATCATACATGATCTTGTATTTGGATTTGTCAGCATGTTGTGAAACTTTGATTTTTCCAGAACTTGATTTCTTGCCAGTCAGGCATGCAGATTATTTTCCTAGCAGATTATTTAAAAAAAAAAAAAAAAAAAAAAAAAAAAAACTTATTTTTTGTAGATATTTTTATAGAACCTTTTTATATTTCATATTAGCAACAAAGTGTAGATTTATTTATAATGTATATCTTATCGATTTGAGTAAGAGATAGAGTTATAGCTAAATAGCATTTTACTGAGCTGAACGTACTTGTCAGCAGAAAGAACTTAAAGGATAAATTAAATTTACATGTGTTGATTTAAAGGTTTCTTCGAGATAGGATTTTTGTTTTATATTTCACTCATTTTGTTAAAATATTGATTTCATTATTAGGTTTTACTTAAAGATTTACTGAATTACTTAAAGATTAAATAATGTTTTTATGTAATTTATCGTAAAAAAAATATGTTTGTACGGTACTGTTGAAAAAAATGATTTTTTTTTTTGGCATTGTAATTTTTTGTTGTGTGTGCCCAGCATTTGACTGCGTGATATCATTGATACGTAGATTGATTAGTTCTTGTAAAAAGTTGTTTTTTATGATGAGGTATTTTTTATTTTAGCGCTTCATTGTGCGTTGGTAGTATTAGTTATAGCAATGCTATTACTTATTGGTTCGATGCCTATAATTTATTTATTTTTAGTTTTGTATAACTCTTGTAACTTGGGTAAATTACTTATTAGTTTTTGTTTAGTTATAAATTATTTTTTGATGGTGTTAGTATAGATATACTTTGATATTTTGTGTTGTGCCTTTCGATCATATTTATATATTTATTTTTGAATAGGTTATCTGATCAAAACATTTATTAGTATGTATTGTTATTGACTTTCTCTGCGTTTGTGCCTTTACTTTCTATCTGTCTTTGGTAACTATTCTTCATTTCATTCCTTCTTTTCTGTTGTCTTTTCGGTATAGATTTCATATTTTGTTTATACTTTCGTACCTCATCTTCGTTTTACTTGATTCTACTTGTATACTTTGTCTTCTTTCTACACTTATACCTCTATTCTTTTTATTGTTGGAGTGGTTATATGACTTGATATAACATATCTACTTTTGACAGTTGTATTTATTTTACATGTAATTGTCCAACGTAATTATGAGTATATGGTATTGTTGAGTTCTTACTTTCCTTTTTTACAGATCATTCTTCTTTTGATTGATCTTGTGTTTTCTCTTTCGATCGGTTGTTGTTAGTTTGGTTTGTACTAAATATACGTAACTTAATTTTGGAACTGATCATATTTGTATATTTAACTAATTACTTTTTATACTTAGCTGATTATACTGTATGCTTTAATTGCTACTTTACACTTTAATGCTGATATTTGTTGTAGATATAATTTGATTGAAAATAAGATATTTTTGTAGGCATACGTTAGAGCTTAATTGTCTTCTAAATTTTTCGTTTTTGGAAGTTAATTTTTTCAAAAAAAATGATAGAATCATTTTTTTTCCCGGAGCGGGTGGTAACTGTTGCAAGTGTAACTTATGGAAGGGGAAGTAATCTTTAGAATGTTTTGAACAAATTAAATTTCGAGTTGCAACGCTTGATTAAGCGGATACTTGTTTGACTTTAGGATAGAATTATCTTTTCCTATTTTTCGGGTGACAGAGTACAGATAAGCGTGTGAACGCTGTTTAATGTATTTATTCTGTACTGTTTTGAGTCATGTGAATTGCTCGCAGCTAGTCTGCATATGTTATCGAGAGCGGTGTTCAAGACAGCCGAATCTCGTGACGGGTTTTTTGGCGGGACTAGTGTGTGATTTGGGAGTTGTGTTTTTGGGGCGTGGACCGTGTAGGTCGAGTCCCAGTGTTTTTTGGATAATGTATGCCTACGTAGGATTTGAGAAAATGTCGACTTATATATTTCGCTGTGTGTACAGCCTATGTGATACACTGCAGTGAAGATTTGTTTAGGCCATATGAACCTTATTAATGAAGCTGCCGGGTGATGCAGGCTTCGCTGTGTATTAAGGTACTTTTGTAGGCCATATTGTTAAGATTAATGAAGCTGCCGGGTGATGCAGGCTTCGCTGTGTATTAAGGTACTTTTGTAGGCCATATTGTGAAGATTAATGAAGCTGCCGGGTGATGCAGGCTTCAGTGAGTGTTGAAGTACTGTGTAGGCCAGGATGTGGACAGGCCGTATTATACATATTTAATGCAATGTGGAAATTATATGATTCGTGTTTTGCTGTCGAATGTGTGTCATTTATGTCATCGTGTCTGTGTTGTACGGAATAAACAGTATCGAACTGTTCTAGACGTTTGCAACCCTTTTTGACTTCTGCATGTACTCTTATGTACGTACTGTGGTGTGCGAACATATCAACACACACCCAGGTCAACATTCCAGACACAGTGACAGGACAGCAGCACACATATATTGAATTAGCCTGTGTGGCGATGATATAACCTTTAGACTTAGCGCCGTTATCAGCGGTGGTTTCAAAGGCCTTAATAACACTAACGTTATGCATATAACATTCAGACAGAACCATCAGCAAATCTAGTTTGTATCAGTTGGTGGTTTACAGTCAAGTTGGAACCAATACAGAAGAGGTTACTGCTAAAATATGCGGTTACACTATAGCTCAAGATGAAGGGCTTACGATTCCGACTACCAGAGTCTCTCGTCTGAAGTTGTTGACCGACATCAAAGACTTTAGTTCTGTTAGCGGGTTTCTTTTCAGAATGCCAACGTCTCGAGATCAAAGAGCACAGGGGAGTTCTAGACTTTCCCTGAGTAAAACTACAAAGGGTCTGTGCCGTCGCTCTCTCTCTCTCAAGTGTTGTCCGTGTGTCAGGTACTATGATTGACAGACTGGCTCGCGTGAGTAGAACGAAGTAAATAAATCCTGATTTGCTTCCTGTTATGACTGACAGGTCACGAAGGTTAGTAAACATTGCGTAAGCCCGTGTTTACAGAAAAGAGGGCGGGACAAACGTTGAGCAGCAGAGGTCAGTATAATGCATGTTTTTAGCTAGCAAATCAGAGAGCAGCTTTAAGGTTACGATAAGCTGTCAGATTACTGTAGGCTCTATTTCATTACACGTCACACTCAATAACACGTCGTTAACCTCATACGACAACATGAGTCAGATGTAACAAATTATTACTTTCGCTAAAGTAATGTCTTATCAGTTGTTTGAGCACACACAAAATCCGTCTCTTTACAACCTTGGCGGAGACGCACCCGTGCCTTATCAGTGGTTAGCAGATTGCGCTGGGCGATGTACGTGTTAATCTGTGTACTGATATCGGCCGCGTCTGCGATTAACCAACTTGGTTGTCGATAATGTTCTCTCAGCCGCCCCTGCAAATGTTTAGTATTATCATCCACAAGGAGTGTCAGATAAACAGACAAGACACAATATACTGAGAATGTAGATACAAAATATCTGCTCCAGTGGACAGAGAAAGAAAAGGGTGGGACTCAGAAAAATCGCAATAAAATCAATACAAAATGTACCGATTACTGCCGTAATGAAACAGAGATTAGGAAGAAGAAGGGGTCGCCCCAATCCATTCTGTGATAGAAAACACAATAGAATAAAAGCGAGAAATATTTAAAATATCTAAAAAAATAATATAACAATTAAATGGACGTAGTTTATGTTGCTCTGGGGAGTTCTGGAATAAACAAAACGGCCTCCTGGATAGGTGGAGGTTGAATTTGATGTGATAGATACTGGGTTATTTGGTGGAGCTGAGAGGAAGAAGAAACTGGGTCATTTTGTGGAGACTGGATGAGGGAATAAAGGATAGGTAATGTAGTGGGGAGGCGATGAGAAGTGGGCACTGACAGATATATTGGAGATTGGTGAGGAGGTAGTTACTGGATGATTCAGAAGAGACTGGGTGATTTAGCGGATACTTATGACTAAACAGAAAGTGGGTGTTGTAACAGATATTGGATGATTCAGTAGAAACTAGGTGATGCAGTGGATAATGGAGGATTTAGTAGAAACAAGATGATGTAGTGGATAATGGATGGTGTCGTAGAAACTAGATGATTTAGTGGATAGTGGATGATTTAGTAGAAACTAGCTGATGTAATGGGTGATTTAGTAGAAACTGGCTGATGTAATGGATAATGGATGATTTAGTAGAAACTAGATGATGTAGTGGATAATGGATGACTCAGTAGTAACTAGATGATGTAATGGATAATGGATGATTTAGTAGAAACTAGATGATGCAATGGATAATGGATGATGTAGTAAAAACTAGGTGATGTAGTGGATAATGGATGATACTATAGAAACTAGGTAATGTAATGGATAATGAATGATTTAGTATATGATGGATGAATTAGTAGAAACAGGGTAATGTAGTAGATAATGGATGACAGTAGAAACTAGATGATGTACTAGATAATTGATGATTCAGTAGAAACTAGGTGATGTAGTGGATAATGGATGATTCAGTAGAAACTAGGTGATGCGGTGGATAGAAATAAAGAAGTAGAACACCAGACAACAGAAAAACAACAGACATGAGTGGCTCACCCAGGATTTGAACACTGGACCTTCCGTGCGACAACCCCGCCTAGCCATGCAAGCGAATCACACTATCCGCTCTGCCATCTACGCATCATCAAAAAATGATGTTTCAATGGCAGGTCAATAGTGCGAACCACAATACACGACACCAGAAGTCCTCCATGGGCAGTTCAGCCTATTAATGACGCAATCACTTCTGTTGTATTTCTATCAAGCAGTATAGGCCGAATCCAACAAGACCCTTAGGACCTTAATACTGTGTCCAGTAAATGATAGTAGACTAGAACAGTGAGAACAGGATAGTGGGTAGGTTTGGTATTGTATAAACATTTATTACAAATAAGGGAGGGAAACCTGAGGCCTGTAAACAGTAAATTAATATGAAACAAATATAAAGGTATGTTATCAGGCACTCGCAGGAAATAAAGAAGTAGAACACCAGACAACAGAAAAACAACAGACATGAGTGGCTCACCCAGGATTTGAACACTGGACCTTCCGTGCGACAACCCCGCCTAGCCATGCAAGCGAATCACACACTATCCGCTCTGCCATCTACGCATCATCAAAAAATGATGTTTCAATGGCAGGTCAATAGTGCGAACCACAATACACGACACCAGAAGTCCTCCATGGGCAGTTCAGCCTATTAATGACGCAATCACTTCTGTTGTATTTCTATCAAGCAGTATAGGCCGAATCCAACAAGACCCTTAGGACCTTAATACTGTGTCCAGTAAATGATAGTAGACTAGAACAGTGAGAACAGGATAGTGGGTAGGTTTGGTATTGTACAAACATTTATTACAAATAAGGGAGGGAAACCTGAGGCCTGTAAACAGTAAATTAATATGAAACAAATATAAAGGTATGTTATCAGGCACTCGCAGGAAATAAAGAAGTAGAACACCAGACAACAGAAAAACAACAGACATGAGTGGCTTACCCAGGATTTGAACACTGGACCTTCCGTGCGACAACCCCGCCTAGCCATGCAAGCGAATCACACTATCCGCCCTGCCATTGAAACATCATTTTTTGATGATGCGTAGATGGCAGAGCGGATAGTGTGATTCGCTTGCATGGCTAGGCGGGGTTGTCGCACGGAAGGTCCAGTGTTCAAATCCTGGGTGAGCCACTCATGTCTGTTGTTTTTCTGTTGTCTGGTGTTCTACTTCTTTATTTCCTGCGAGTGCCTGATAACATACCTTTATATTTGTTTCATATTAATTTACTGTTTACAGGCCTCAGGTTTCCCTCCCTTATTTGTAATAAATGTTTGTACAATACCAAACCTACCCACTATCCTGTTCTCACTGTTCTAGTCTACTATCATTTACTGGACACAGTATTAAGGTCCTAAGGGTCTTGTTGGATTCGGCCTATACTGCTTGATAGAAATACAACAGAAGTGATTGCGTCATTAATAGGCTGAACTGCCCATGGAGGACTTCTGGTGTCGTGTATTGTGGTTCGCACTATTGACCTGCCATTGAAACATCATTTTTTGATGATGCGTAGATGGCAGAGCGGATAGTGTGATTCGCTTGCATGGCTAGGCGGGGTTGTCGCACGGAAGGTCCAGTGTTCAAATCCTGGGTGAGCCACTCATGTCTGTTGTTTTTCTGTTGTCTGGTGTTCTACTTCTTTATTTCCTGCGAGTGCCTGATAACATACCTTTATATTTGTTTCATATTAATTTACTGTTTACAGGCCTCAGGTTTCCCTCCCTTATTTGTAATAAATGTTTGTACAATACCAAACCTACCCACTATCCTGTTCTCACTGTTCTAGTCTACTATCATTTACTGGACACAGTATTAAGGTCCTAAGGGTCTTGTTGGATTCGGCCTATACTGCTTGATAGAAATACAACAGAAGTGATTGCGTCATTAATAGGCTGAACTGCCCATGGAGGACTTCTGGTGTCGTGTATTGTGGTTCGCACTATTGACCTGCCATTGAAACATCATTTTTTGATGATGCGTAGATGGCAGAGCGGATAGTGTGATTCGCTTGCATGGCTAGGCGGGGTTGTCGCACGGAAGGTCCAGTGTTCAAATCCTGGGTGAGCCACTCATGTCTGTTGTTTTTCTGTTGTCTGGTGTTCTACTTCTTTATTTCCTGCGAGTGCCTGATAACATACCTTTATATTTGTTTCATATTAATTTACTGTTTACAGGCCTCAGGTTTCCCTCCCTTATTTGTAATAAATGTTTGTACAATACCAAACCTACCCACTATCCTGTTCTCACTGTTCTAGTCTACTATCATTTACTGGACACAGTATTAAGGTCCTAAGGGTCTTGTTGGATTCGGCCTATACTGCTTGATAGAAATACAACAAAGTGATTGCGTCATTAATAGGCTGAACTGCCCATGGAGGACTTCTGGTGTCGTGTATTGTGGTTCGCACTATTGACCTGCCATTGAAACATCATTTTTTGATGATGCGTAGATGGCAGAGCGGATAGTGTGATTCGCTTGCATGGCTAGGCGGGGTTGTCGCACGGAAGGTCCAGTGTTCAAATCCTGGGTGAGCCACTCATGTCTGTTGTTTTTCTGTTGTCTGGTGTTCTACTTCTTTATTTCCTGCGAGTGCCTGATAACATACCTTTATATTTGTTTCATATTAATTTACTGAATTGGAAATACAGAACGGATGTGGTAGTCCAGCAATGATTTCAAAATAGGTGAGCTAGGCGGTGAAGGCTGTCATGAATACTGAGTTTGATGGTGACAAGTGTAACAGTTAGTGAAGAACTGGTGCGGTTGTCGCGACTGGATGAGGTAGTCGATGTTGGGTAAGGTAGTGAAGGTTGGGTAAAATGGTGAAATTAATGTGAAATAGCAGAGGCAAGACGAAGTAGTGAAAATTGTGTGAAATAGTGAAGGCTGGACGAAGTAGTGAAAATTGTGTGAAATAGTGAAGGCTGGACGAAGTAGTGAAAATTGTGTGAAATATTGAAGGTTGGACGAAGTAGTGAAAATTATGTGAAATAGTGAAGGCTGGACGAAGTAGTGTAAAGTGTGTGAAATAACGCAGGCTGTGAGAAGTGGTGAATTATGTGTGAAATAGCGCATGCTGAATGGAGACGTCAAGACTGGCGGTCTCTGAGATTGTTGAAAATCAGATGCAAGCTGATGTAATGAGGCCAGGTGGAAAACATTGGAGTCTAATTATTGGTGAAATGTGCACCTTTGTTGTATTTCCTGTTCTGTCTGCCAGTAATAAGAGGAAAGTGGGAGAGGTTCAGATCAGAACCAGACCCAGAGAAGTCTAGGTATGTTTATGAAGTGGCACCATTTGGTTCTTCTCTGCAGGTGTTAAGTTCTGTGCGCGGCGCGGGGTGTTAGCGTGATGCACCGGGGAGAACCTGATATGAATGTATGGCTGCAGGTAATTAATGCCTTTATTTTTCTAATTCTTGAGCAAGGTCAAGGTTGCTTTAATGCTTGTATGTGCGAGAAAGAAATATCGATTTTCTTTTGTGTATACGTTTACGTAATATGGCAGATGTGAAACCGGAACCAGGAAGAGAATAGGGATGGCTGAAGCTACATTCAATAACATGAGATAAATACTGACATACAAACAGTTAACTCACAAATTCAAACTGAGAATCATCAAATGTTATACAGGGTGTCCATAAAGTCTCTTTACAATTTAACAAATTTATTACAAAGGCAATTGATGAGATATCTTAATCAGATTTGTTCTATGTACTCAGTGGTTATCAAAGTTTTTAATCACATACCTTTATCGTATTTCAGGTACCCTGTTGATGAAAGAGGTACTGTTTAATGAACCCCTACAAAAATGGCTACTCCTCAAGAGAAGGCACAATGTGTCATGGTTTATTGAAACAAAATCGGATAGGCAGACTCAGCAAAACTACAGAACTAAGTATGGAAGAGATCCACCATCACGTCTGTCAATTCGTGCATAACACAAGAAATTTATGAAGACAGGGACAGTGTTGGATAAAGGGAGGAGTGGACGACCAAGAACATCTGAGGAAAACATCGAGCGTGTAAGACAAGCCTTTTATCATTCTCGCACAAAGTCCATCTGTACTGCTGCCAGACAGTTAGAGCTACCACGTTCAACAGTGCACAAAGTCCTACACAAGAACTTGCGATTCTACGCTTACAAAGTGCAACTCTTACAGGCACTCGAGCCAAATGATAAACCAAGACGAAAAGAGTTTGCAGTTAACATGCTGGAACGAATTTCTGAGGATGAAACGTTCCTCACCCGAGTTTGTTTTAGTGATGAGGCAACCTTTCATTTTTCAGGGAAACTGAACACACATAATGTGAGAATCTGGGGATCAGAACACCCCCATGTGACTAGGACACTTCACCTAGATAGACCAAAGCTGAATGTGTGGTGTGGGATCATGATACACATTGTGCCTTCTCTTGAAGAGTAGCCATTTTTTAGGGGTTCATTTAACAGTACCTCTTTCATCAACAGGGTACCTGACATATGATAAAGGTATGTGATTAAAAACTTTGATAACCACTGAGTACATAGAACAAATCTGATTAAGATATCTCATCAATTGCCTTTGTAATAAATTTGTTAAATTGTAAAGAGACTTTATGGACACCCTGTATATATTCTTCACTACTCTGTGGCGTAGAAACATGGACAATGAACAAGCAGTTGGAAGAAGGAACTGAGGCACTTGAGATGTGGATATACAGAAGAATTGGGCGCGTCTGATGTAAAGAGAAGAAAACAAATAAAGAGGTTCTAGAAAATCTATCAATTTAAAGAAAAGTAATGGTATAGATAAAAGTTAGTAACAATATGTTGGCTATATAAAAAGGCATAACACCTTACAGAAGACTATAACGGAAGGCAGAAGGGAAGTCAAACGTGCAAGATAAATGCAGCGCTGTAAGTGGGAAGATAACATCAAGACAAGAGACAGGAAAGTATCTGTCTGAGTACATTATCAAGACAAGAGACAGAAAACGTTGGAGATCTATTATTACAGCCGACCTTCTTTGTGGAGATGGCAGCTGATGATGATAGTGTTTATTTGTGTTTGTATGTTGCGTGTACTTTTGAGCTTGTGTGTGTGTTTGTATGTGTGTATGTGTGTATGTATGTATGTATGTATGTATGTGCGCTTGTTGGTTATGTATGTTTGGAGGTTGTGTAATTTTATGCGAAAAATGTATATTTTATAAATTTGGAAGGTTGTGTGAGGTGTGCACACAGGTTTTGTGTGTAGGAAGATTATGTTTGTATGATCGCTGAGTGAGTGTGAGGAGGTCGTATATGTTGAAAGGTTGAGTGTGTAAGGAGATTCTGTACGTACAAGCGCTTGTATGCGAGGAGGTCGAATATGTTGGATGGTTGAGTGTGTAAGGAGATTCTGTACGTATATGCGCTTGTATGTGAGAAAGTCGAGTATGTTGATTGAGTGTCTATGGAGATTCTGTACGTATAAGCGCTTGTATGTGATTAGGTCGAGTATGTTGACTGAGTGTACAAGGAGATTCTGTAAGTATAATCGCTTGTATGTGATTAGGTCGAGTATGTTGATTGAGTGTGTATGAAGATTCTGTAAGTATAAGCGCTTGTATGTGAGGAGGTCGTATATGTTGATTGAGTGTGTAACGAGATTCTGTACGTATAAGCGTTTGTATGTGAGGAGGTCGTGTATGTTGATTGAGTGTGTGTAGGGAGATTCTGTACGTATAAGCGCTTGTATGTGAGGAGGTCGTTTTGACGGACAACTCAGCTGACCTGAATTATTAAGATGACAGGGTATTTCCCTCTCTATAACATTAGAACCCCTGAACATTTATTGTAACTTTTCATCAGTCTGGAACGTTGCACCTGGGCTAATTAAGCATGCAGCATTTCCACGAGGATTTTACACGTTGGATCATTAATATGCAGACTGCTATCTTCTGTGAACTTTTGAGATCGCATGGCCTTTGATGGGAGATTAAATCACGCCCACGACCATCTCTGAGAACGATTTATAGCAATCTTTTCCTTAACGACGGCCAAAACGGGACGTGGCCAGAGACGCACTCCGGTTTCTAGAGCAATTAACAGCAGTTCATTTTCCTTACCTTGCTGTCACCCCGCCTAGTGGGAGTTGCCAAAGCTTCTCGGGAGAGCGGTCCCATCAAAGGCAGGCTGATCTTCAGAATCCAAACGTAGAAGCAATACGATCTGAGGAATCAGGGAACTCTCAGCTAACGAAGTTAGTTTCTCGCAGAGATTTCGCACCCTCATGCGAGCAGCCTGAGACGAACGGAGATCGGAAGCCAGGGGGGCATCGCGGTTAGCACGACGGCGTAGAATCTCGATTTTTCCTCAAGATGAAGAAAGGTGTGAAATTTTCACACGACCCCTTTAAGTTACATTCCAGTTAGTATAAATAAAGACTCTGAAAAACTGCATTTTATCATTCGTTTTGACAGATTTTAAGAAGCACTACCTATAGCAGAACCCTGCTAGATTCCCTCTGGATCTTTCGGATACATATATTATAGTGAATTCTTTTCTGTGCAGACGGTAATTTATACATTAGCTTCAAGTGATCAGTGGTCTAGTTATTTCATTTTATTTCACTGGATTGTGGTGTAAATTTAAACTTATTAAATAAACCCATTTTCAAAATTCTAGTGCAAACTAAATGTTACCTCTATATGTTAATTTCCTAATACAATAGACGCGTAAATTAATTTTGCAGTCGTTAAAGGAAGTTATAACTATTTTATGCAGTCTAGTTCTCTCTCTCTCTCTCTCTCTCTCTCTCTCTATATATATATATATATATATATATATATATATATTATATATATATATATATATATATATATATATATATATATATATATATATATAGATTGTGCTCGGGGGAGCTTTTCTTGAAGTTATATAATTGAAGACGCGAGTGCAGAAAATAGGCTAACTGTAAAATTTATCGCGTGTCAGATTTTATATGATTTTATTGCATTTCATGTTTTTTCATTCTTTCATACAGAATGATCACTAAACCTGGCATCCAAGCAATTAAATATAGACAGAGTTCTGCCAAACACAGTCGATAACTCCAGTGACTTATGAACATTTTAAAATTAAACTTGTGGCGACTTGTTATGAGTCTCGCTCTCTGAATTTTACATGAGATTTAAGCAACCCAAGAAATCCTGATTCATAAAGTCTTTTAAAGTTAAACTGGAGCAGAACAATTGCCAGTCAATATTTTATTTAATGCTCTAGTTGTGAAAGAGAACTCAGATTTACCTGAACACTGTCTGTCTAGTATTCTCATCGGATTTTACGCCTACCCCCCCCCCCCCCCCCCCCCCCCCCCCCCCCCCCCCAACCCCCCCCCACCCCCCCCACCCCTCCCCTCTACCCCCCCCCCCCCCCCCCCCCCCCAGTGTTTTAGTCTGTGACATTACGCCAAAAGAAAAGTTATCACCAACCAGCTGATGTGCGAAATCTTAGGAACCACACCATCCCTCACACCTAGCAAAGTGCCTGTGCAATTCATTAGGAACTTTATAAAATAAACAACCAGTACCGTTAGACTTCAACGTCCAGCGATTTCGGAACACTTTGTTAACTTCAACAACCCGCTAATCTGGGGCTGTACACGGAAGAAAATACATTTACCTAAGCCAATGTTTAGTGCTGTTTTTTTGGTGTAATTCCTATGAAGGGTCAGAAGCCACGATTCGGTAAGTCTGTGAGCGTGACTGTGTGTAGGCCTTCACAAGTGTGTTTTTTTTTTAATGAAAGGAGATTTGATCTTGCTACCATTTAATTAGTTCGACCTAGCATTGATTTTGTACTGTATTCATTACATGGGATTTCTCCTAGCGGGATTTATTAACTGTGTTTATTTCCCCCTCCCGTAAATCTGTAGAATACAGGGAAAACATTTGAGACCCCTAGTTTTTTTTTATCTAACCCCCTATTACTGTAACCCCTAGTCCCAGAGTACTAAATTTACCGTCGGGTTAAATTGCCTATCTCTGATCATCATCCCCCTTCCCCCCTGTCTTTGGGACCGGGCTTTTCTTGCTAAATACAAGTGTTAATGGAGATTCAGTATATATAAGCACTTGTATGTGAGGAGGTCGTGTATGTTGATTTAGTGTATATGGATTTCTGTATGTAGATGCGCTAGTATGTGAGGAGGTCGTGTATGTTGATTGAGTGTGTATGGAAACTCTGTTCGTGTAAGCGCTTGTATGCGAGGAGATTGTGTATGTAAACAGATTGAATGTTTATGGGGAAATTAGATATTTAGAAACGTTTAGTGCTTGCGCTCGAATTGTGTGTATATAGTCAGGTGTGTGTGTGGTTGTATTTGAGGGGGTAGTGTATATTGAAAGGGTAAGTGTGTGTGTAAGGTGGCTGTGTATATAAGATGATTTGTAAGTTTGTGGCGTTTGAAGAGGCCGAAATTGCCTTTTGTGAGAGATGTGTGTGTATGAATCAAGGCGTTATTTTAAAAAATTTAGTAAGTGATTTTTATTGCATTAACCCGATCTATTCTAGTGGATATTCTGTTTATAAGAATTATCACAAGAGCATGATCAATTACACTATTAATGAGCCGAATCATTTTCATGTATTTTTATTTTTTTCTTAAATCTCACTTTGTGTCTCTTAATTCTTAATTCATTTATCCCTGACATAGGCCTTGTAGGCAGTTCTCTGTCCTTCACCCTAGTAAGACGCTTTACCCATTTTCGTTGAACCCTCTCCCCCTTCTAAAAGACAGCAAAGTTGATATGTTCACTATTTCAGAAATATCTGACTGTCTTTAAGTGGAAGCTGATTAGAACCTCTTGTAGATCACTTTCCAGACAGAAAACAAAATTGCTGTCTTCACTTTAAACTTTTCTGTTTGTCATCTGAGGCTCAAATGATACTCATCTGACGAAGTATTCCTAATTGCAAGCCCAGATCTTTGTCTATAACCATGTACATGTATTTTGAAGAGTGTTCAAGTGGCTTGTTCACCGTTTCTTTGATCGTAAATGTTGTATTCTGTCTCAGAAAGCATGTTCTTCATCAACGAATGTGAATAAGCTCATGCGAGCAAGCAAATATTATTTTTAGCTATGACTTTTTCTCCTTCCTCTTCGTTAGCCCTCATTTTACCACATTGAACATTTGAGGTGACGACTCTCATATTTAATCTATTTTGATTTCCTCATATTTCCCAATGCATTGACAGCGAGTAATTAATAATATAATTTAATAGTAGTACTACGATTATTCGAAATGCCAGTTAATCTAATCACTAGAAACTATGAATCATGGCTCGGTCTTTGACGTTGGACCCCCCCCCCCCACCCCCCGCATTTAAACAGTCACCCCCCCCCCTTCCCCGATCGTTATTCCAGTCCATTCCAGTTTGTTCTCAGACGTCGTGGTCGTCAGGTGTCAGTGTTTAGTCTTGTTCTTTGTTTGACTTTCAAAGCCATTATAACTTGCATGGGCGTAGGACAGATTTGGAGTGTCAAGCAAATAAAGAAAAACAGATTTCGACAGTGGCGGACAAAGTAAAAATTGTTAACGTTTGGAGAAAAAAGGGGAAACTATGAAGAAAATGGCCACGCTTATGGTGTGTGGGCTGCCACAAGTTTTGACTCTCCTCCCCCCCTCCCTTCCCTTCCCCCCCCCAAAAAAAATGGAGTCAGTTTTGCAGTTCGTTCCTGTTTTCGAAACTGATAATGATAGCTCTAGTAGGAAACAATGAAGGGGGATAACAACAACAAAGGAGAAGAAGCAAAATAGGAAGTAACAGGCTCTCATAGTGAAGCTTTCTACTGCCTTGAAATAACAAAGATTTGGTACGAAACGCAGGATGAGTTCCATGCTCTACAGCTTCTTACACTGACTCGCTTGCTGGACTTGTTATTAGAGCTCATCAGCTCCGTAAGGAGCATAGGCCGCCGTAACTGATGGTCTTGGAGTGTCTTCCTCATTTTTTAAATTTATGTTTCCAGTTCTCTTCTCGTGTGTTTTCGACATACGTCTGCCCCTATCACACTAGGGATTCCAGAATACGAACCTCCTTGCAGTGTCACCAACAGGTCTCATCAGTGTGGCTGAGCAGCTAGGAAACAAGTCGGCCAAACAAATGTTAGAACGTTTCTAATAAAGTGTTTTGATAAGTTTAATTTATGATTACTGTTCACTATTTCCACTTGAGGAGGGTCCCAAAGCTTGGGCTTTTAGTATTATTATGGGAGTTTTACGCTCTCTAATGTTATAAGCTACTCCTAATCCTGGGCCGGTTCTATAGATTGTCCTGGAAACGAGCTCTTTTTGTGGCTGTCTGTGATCTCTCCTTGGCAAAATTGGAAGTCAGTGAAGCAATCTTACAATGCGCTAGATTATAATGAATATTTTCGCGTAAGCACCCAGGTTACTACGTTGAGAAGAGATCCAATCAGGAGCAGTCCATCTTAGCATTTTCATGCCAAACCAATAATCATCGAGGCAACTGAAATTGGTGGGGTTTTATCTCCCATCCCTCTCATCTAGATCATTCTACATGACACCATAAGGAATTGTTTTCAAACTCCATTACCTATTAAGGTGTTGCTACTTCCGTGGGTATTTATCATGTTTACAGCTCACTACTTCATAGATCTAGCAGTAATAAAATTTTTCAAGATGTTACATAAGGGAGCCGCGGTAGCACAGTGGTTAGTGCATTGGGTTCCTAGCTCGGTGGTCCATGGTTCGATCCCCAGTTGAGGTGGGACTCTTTAGACCGCAAACGGCTCCGGGTTCGACCCAGCCTCATGAATTGGGTACCAGAGGAACTCTGGGAAGGTTAAGGCGGCCGGTGTGATGCTGACCACATTACCCCTAGTGTGCCGATGGTCAAGAAAATATGGGCCTAACACCATATTCCCAATATGCCTCAATGGGCGTGTAACGGGATTCTTAGGTTATTGTAGTTATTTATCACAACAACGGTCTGGGCGGAAGCGATTACGTAGCTTTTCGTGCACCAAAATCACATTTGTTATCTTCCTGACGGTGTCTTAATCTTTAACCACGCTGACATCTTCCGACACGTTATGTGCGAACTGATAACTAACCTTCCAATACCGTCTGTCCATTCATATTGGAACCTGTGAACAATATGGTTTGTGTATCTACCCAGACAAAACGTCTGGGTTAACAATAGGAATGTCGCTCAGTGTAGACTCTTATTCCGTCTGGAGCTGGCGATAAGGGAAAAGTCAATGTGGCAAGTTCGCTGTGCACGAACAGAAGTCAATATTGTTTCAAAACTAGGACAAGCGATCAGGTAAAATTAAGAAGTGACAAATGTGAAAAATGTGATAGAACGCCTTGAACGATGAAATTGTAAACAATTAAAAAAGGTAAAAATGTAGCACGTAAACAGTGGTGGATTAATGTTTCCTAGGTGGAAAGAAGACCAAAACAGGGAGCAAACGTATTCCGTGGCAACAGCCTTGGATGTGTGTGTATTTTCTCTCACATTTATTTTTATTTTATGAAACTTTAACATAACGAAATAGAGAATTGGGTGTTATCCTACACACCCCATGTTTTCCCACACTCCTCCTGTCATTAAATAAATGACAGATGTGAGAGACTGCCGTTTTGGGACGGGGAGAACACACACATATACGCGATGCACATTTACTCAGATCGAGACTTTTTGATTAGCGCTAAGTGGACTGATTAGAGGGGAGAAAAGATGCCAAGATCAAGCCATCGGAAATCAAAACTATTATCTTGAATTAGCGACACTATGTATCTTATTGTTGTTGTTATCGTTAAGCTTAATCGACATCATTGCACTCCGGGTAAGCCCATAGGTGCTCCCTTAGTATATGTCGAAGAGTGTGAATGCTAACTGTTCCTATCGCTCGCTGGTTGTATGCACGACGGATACATCCTCTCATACATCCATCTCTGCTGTCCTTACGTTTGACGCCAAATTCCAACAGTCGTAGCCTTGATGATTCATCTATTGCAGTGTCATTCTGTAACAGGCGAACATTAAATGTTTTCAGCATCTTTCTCTTATCAATAACCAGTATCCCCATTGTGGGTGCTCTTGAAGCTAGTCTATCAACTCTTTCATTACTGCGTACGCCTGCATCACCAGGACAGTAGATCCACACCTGCTTCTGCAGATTCGAAGCTTCTATGAATGTTTTCCATTCATGCCGTAGCCAACCATTTTGAACCTATCGAAGCATGGACTGAGAATCTGACACAATATCTGCCTTTGTTAATGAAGTTTCAGTTAGCTACCTTTATATATGTCACGAGAGGGGTAAATATTGTTTGAAGAATAAGATATCCTGGACACAAAGTTGTATCAGGTGATACCAGGATAGTGCCAGATAAGAGACTGGTCTTATTAGCAATACCTCCTTCTCTGAAAAGAGTAAGGGTGTATAGACATCAAAGGTAAGATCAAGCTGTATAAGTTCCTAGGTATGATGATAGTGTATTATCCTAGGTTCCTAAATGCTCCTCTCCAGATCTTCCTCTGTTTATAATGTTAAGCTCTGCTAGGGGTATTAAACTAAACTATTTACCAACAAGAACTGTAACTTGACTTAAATAATCCAAGTAAGTCTGTTGGCAAATATTTACAATTAATTTTATACAAGATTTTCTTTTTTTTGTGAAAATTTTTCAATGAACTCAAAATTTGATTACAACATAAAATGAATAAAATCACTTGTAAAATGTTCACAACTAAATACAGTCTTTTAAATTATTTAAGGATAGTTCTTCTTTGCTGGCTGATATCAGTCTGGTTGTAGACTGTCTTTATTTTAAGATCAATACTAGATCTTCACAGTTACTGAATTATTGTCAATCACTGGCTATAAGTCTGCATATCTAGCTGCAATGAATGGTCATCATTAGATATAACTGTCTTTGATTGTGGTAATACTGGTGTATACTGGACAGTAGCCTTGTTTGGCCACTTATCTGTCTTTATTGTATTGAAGTCTGTCACACTTCTGTTCTGGAAGGAAAGATCAACTGAGATTCCTCTAGGCAGTAGGTACTGGGTGGCTGTCTCTCTAAACTCAAAGGGCGCTCGCACCACTAGCACCTTTAGTTGTGGCTGGCTCTTTAGAGTGTACTATTATGACAGGATATAACCTGAAATACAGTTGTTAACCACTGTATTGTCCATCTCTATCTCACTAGCACAGATGTAGGGGATGAAAGACAGTTTCAGACAGAGTGCAAGTAGACGCACAGGGCATAATAAATCAGCAATAACACAATCCAGTTCACTATGAATATAATCTTTCTCCAAATCCTTGGTTACAACTATCTGTCCATGATTCGCCTCCATACAGTTATTAGGTTTTGTGGAAAATACTATGTGATATCTTAAACAATGCAGTAATACAATTCCTTTCATCCTTTCCTTTGTTCCTGGTGTGTGTCCCATTCCTTCAAGAAATAATTCTTTAAATGCTTTTCTAAAACTATGAACACACTTTCCGCTGCCATTCTCAAATTATTTGAATATACATAGGCTTGGTTTTGCCTCCAGAAATTACACAGTGGTTTAAAACACATCTACACTTCCTAACGCACAATTTGATTAATTAATAGAAATATATATATTTATATACATTCTTTCTTACCCTCAAGTACATACAGTCGAGCTGTTAATGGTCATACAGTCTGCTCTCAGATGCAAAGGGCAATGGAAGTTTGACTGACCGCCTGGCGCTCTTTACTGTAGTTTGAAAATGTTGTAGCTTGCTTTCCCAAGAGGGCAAGTCCTTATATAGGTCGGGGCCGAACGACACAGAACGCAGTTATGCTGGAGTGTGTTGCATACTCAAATATCGGCATACAACATTATGCAAATATGGAATACCAGGAATTCAAATATCTTCCTTATTCCTCGAGCGATTTCCTTCATCATAGGTTTAAAATACGCCCTGGATTAGTCTTTATCTTTCTAGACAATTGTCTTTTTATATCATAATTCCATCTTTTCCATTTTTTCACTGATATTCTTCTCAGTGATGGCGAAAAGGCTCACTACATACCTCCTGGCAAATAGGTACATTGACACTACAATTCAGAAAGGAGGTATCCCAGGTACACCAGGATGTCTAGAGCATGCCACAATGATCTGGGAAGCAATCCAGAAGGCAAAGTCTGACACAACAACCTCAATGTAATCTGATTGGATCTAGCAAATGCTTATGGATCCGTTCCACACCAGATGTTGTGGCAGGCCCTAGAAATGTATCATGTCCCACAAGAGATTGCAGCAATGCTGAAGCTGTATTTCGCAGGGTTTTCTGTCAGATTTTCAACCAGAGAGTACACAACAAAGTGGATTAGCCTTGAAGTTGGAATTGCGATGGGATGTACCATCTCTCCGATACTATTCGTGATGGCTGTGCAGGTAATCCTCAATGCGGCTGAAGGAATGGCTATAGGTCCAAAGCTCGGTGGAATGTGTCACATACCACCGCTCAAAGCATTCATGGATGACACAACAATTCTGACATCAGATGAACATCAAGCCCGGAGGATGTTAGCACGCCTGGATGAACTAGTCAGCTGGTGCAGAATGAGCTTCAAACCCAAGAAGTCGAGAAGCCCATCAGTCAGGAAAGGGAAGATAGCAGAGGACATATTCATGGTTTCCAACCAAAGAATCTCTACTGTCATTGAGGAACCTGTTAAAAGTCTTGGCAGGGTGTACGATGCCTCATTAAAAGACTCGAAGGCAGTGCAACAGACAATAGAAATGGCAGGCAGAGGGCTACAGATCATAGACCAAAGCAGACTCCTAGGAAAAATTCAAACTGTGGTGCCTCCAGTTCATGTAAATACCTAAGTTGCTGTGGCCACTACTTATATATGAAATACGCACCAGTACAGTGGAAGCTGTGGAGCAGAAGGTCAACAAGTTCATGAGGAAATGGCTAGGGGTACCACCAGGTCTATCAGATGTAGCATTGTACTGCAAAACGTCAAAACTTCTGCTTCCCTTCAAGTCAGTTGTTGAAGAGTACAAAGTTGGAAAGGCAAGGCTTGCAATGATGCTACGCGAGGCAGCAGATGACGTGGTTAAGTCCATTCAGCCCACACTGAAAACGGGAAGGAAGTGGAGAGTGGAAGAAGCTGTTGATGCTGCCCAAGAGTCGCTCAAGCTGAGGGAGGTAATCGGATACACACAAACGAATAGACGGGGATTTGGTCACGGAGACATTTCGCTGGTGGTCCAAGGCATCATGCAGGGAGCACAGAGACATGGTAGTTCAGGAGATACGAGGAGCTGAGAATGATACGAGGTTGCAAAAAGCAGTGCAGCAGGCCCAACAAGGCCAATGGACAACGTGGGAAGGAGCCCTGCAGAGGTCCGTGACATGAAACGATATATGGCATATGGCACCTCTTAGGCTCAGCTTCGTTGTTAGATCAATGTATGACCTGCTGCCGTCGGCCACAAACCTTGTGAGATGGGGAAAGTCGGATGATGAGCAGTGCCTCCTGTGCCAGGGAAGGCAGACACTTGAACACGTGCGCTCAGCATGTAAGGTGTCATTAGGTCAAGGGCAATACACTTGGCGCCACAACAAAGTGCTAAATGAGCTTGCTGCGACAATAGACCTGGCAAGGATGAAGGCGAATAGCAAAGTGTGACAGTATGGACTGTTACGTCGGATTAACACTAAGGTGCTGCCACTTAATTATAGTTAGGGTAAGAATACTTAGCAAGATTAAACACTAAGTATTTGAACGTGTCTAGTTAGTGTAATAACACTAGTCACAAATCCTATTAGTGATTTAATTAAAGGTTAAGAAATGACGTCATCGAATTTGGGGTAGAATTGCCTAGTAGTTAGGACGGAAGTGATGGTTTGAGAGAAGGGGGTTAAGTGAGTTGGTTTTAGGCACGAGACGTGCGAGGCAGTGATTTTGGGGTTTGGACCATCTTGTAAGTTCGATGGCTGTGTGTTATTTCTTGGGATGACTGGTTTGTATACCACAGAAGCACATGTAATTATGAACTATTATGAAGTTGTCAGAGTGTGCAGACACTTAATAAAGGTGTTCATTCATATTTAATCCAGCTTGACCTTATTTCCTGAACGTCAGTAGGAAGTGTCGTTTGTTTACATCAGGTAATTGAGAAAAGAATGTTACCATATTTTCGACGTTCATGCAGCCTAAAACATAAACACAGTTACGAGTCTCCAAAAGAATCACCTGGGTTATGTTCCAATTCCTATTCTGTAATCACCAACTCTGGCAGTCGCCAGTAAAACAACAGATGAACATTGGTAAAAGATTCCACCCCATTCTCACCCTGTCACACTAGACTTGATTTGTCACCGTGACCAAGCCCGGTCACATCTAACTTGATTTGGTGCCGTTCCCGTCCACTCCCCCGGCCACATAACTTGATTTGGTGCCGTTGACCAGCTCGTAACTGTCTTTTTACGATGGATTCAGCTACTTGATTTGTTGCCCGTGACCAGCTCGTAACTGTTTTTTTATGATGGATTCACCCATTCAACAGCTAGAGCATCAAGTATTTTTGTTGCAAAAAAAAACCCCACCTGCTTCAACAACAATTGTCACAGCAACAAACAGCTGCTGGAAGTGCACACTGGAACAGTCTCAATAAAAGACACTGTCGAATTACAGTGAGAAACGTTATCAATATAATAAAACAAGGAAAGATATTTGAAATAAATAATGTTACCAGTGACCAACAAAGATGTATGGTAACGACAGAAAATGGACTAAGAGCATATATAAAGCCAGTAACACAGTGGAGAAAAACCTTTAACAGACGTTATCATTCCTGTTCCACCGCTGAGGTTCATATCCCTCCACCTGAGCTGTACTCACGTATCCTCTCCCGTGATGCTCGCTTGGTTGAGTTACCCTCCGTTACTCCAGGCCCCTCTCATGCTTCGCCTCAGCATGATATTATTGTACCTCCTATTACTGCCGCAACTCCTGTCCATACCTCCCTTCCTTCCCCTGTTGACCTCTCTTCTGATTCCACTTTTCCACCACCTCCCTCTGTTCACCTCTCTTCAGACCTCGCTTTTCCTCCCTCTGTTCACCTCCCTTCAGACCCCGCTTTTCCTCCCTCTGTTTATCTCTCTTCTGACCCCGCTCTTTCTCCTTATGGTTATTTTCCTCCGCCTCCCTCCGACCTTGATAAAGAACCTGAGTCTGACTTTTCAGATTTTGAATCTTCTCTTCCTCCTTATGGTTATTTTCCTCCGCCTCCCTCCGACCTTGATACAGAACATGAGTCTGACTCTTCAGATGTTGAATCTTCTCTTTCTCCTTATGGTTATTTTCCTCCGCCTCCCTCCGACCTTGATACAGAACATGAGACTGACTCTTCAGATGTTGAACCTTCTCTTTCTCCTTATGGTTATTTTCCTCCGCCTCCCTCCGACCTTGATACAGTACAAGAAAAGTACCAGCTTGACATAGAATCAGAATTCGATTCGTCAAGTGGGGAGGATAGAGTTATGGGCCCCGACGAAATTGGACACAGGTCGGATGAGCTCGAGCATATAACGGACGACGAAGGCCGTAGATTTTATTGGCCGAAAAATGAGATTAGTGATCTTGACTCTTCCCCCGATTATTCTTCTTTTGATATTGGACCTGATGTTCCTCTTCCCTCAGCTCGTTTTCTCTTTAGACGTCGTCATCCAAAATTCATTTACGATTCTGTTCCCTTTGCTAAGCCCCTTCACCAGCGGGCCACCCATGTACGAACCCGTATTCGTCGCTCCCGTGGTTCTATTCATTCTCCTTACCGTAGTCCCTCTCCTCCGCCTCTCCCTCCCCCTGTCACACCTCCGTCCCGTACATTGCGTGTTCCCCTCCATTATCCTCATACCAGTCCGCAGCCTCCACCCCGACCTACCCGTTTTCGTCCACTCCCGTAATCCATGCTATTGTTAATACATCCCAACCTACACAGTACGATCCTCGCCTGTTATTGTAAGCCATTGAAAGATTGGAAGAAATGAACATTTTTGCAAAGATGTTTACAAATTGAACTCCACTTACCTCCAGATGCCGTCTCCGGTCAGGTTGACATTTCCTGCCCTGCTATTATTTTTAGCATGAAGTCGACCCTGCTTCTCGTGTCTTCCGATGCAGGTCTTCTACACAATACCCTCCTGCTGAATTGCTTGATCCTGATGCTACCTTGAAGTCCAATCGTTACGCATCCTTGAACATCTGGGTTACACACTTTACGCACACTTCCAGTTCAGATAGGAAAGTCCAACAGCCGTTATTTATGGAGAGCTGTTACATTTTCGTCCTCAAGAAAGACATTGCTGAATCTACCAGTACATGAACATTTCCCTCACGACATCCTTTCGACCACTGCTGATGGAGATCCACCAACTCAGAAGATCTCTGCAGTCCTGATATATTGTAGTTGATGTAGTTCCCTTTTACACGCGTTAGCGTCATTATGTCACATTATTTTTGACTGATGTAATATTTGACCATCTTTTGTACCCCTATGATTTTTTTTTGTGTTTTCTTGTTGCCATGTTTCTGACGTAAGATTTTACCCAGATTTTTTTAAGGTTTACATCGTTCTGTTGTACCAAATAAAAGTGATTAACTAATGTACATCTTCACCCGCCACTAATGTTGGCATCATTCACGATTCATTATGATGATGACACCATATTGCATTATGATTGTTTGAATTTTCAGTTATTGTTACACCGACACTCATACATGTGATTTAACTATTTGCCCATTTATATATTCTATACCATTGTCCATTGATTACCATGTTTCCATTCCATTCATTGTTTCCGGTTATTGGTTATACCGGCGTAGTCATTTTTTATTATGAGACTTACCCATTTTGCCCATACTTTGCCACCAAGTTTTGTGGTTCTATGTCCATTTGTTCCATTCATATTTTTTTTTCCACTTCAGTGAAGTGTAGGGTGACAGCCTTTTTATGTGCACCCGCCATATTTTTTTTGCCAGTTTTTTTTCCCTTGCGACGTTAACTCGCTTGTCATGTTATTTTATGTTTTATGATTTGCACAAGTGTGAGAGATATTGATGACTATCAACCCATAAAGCGTTTTGTTAGTTCGTTGATGATTGTTAGTTACTGTTCTATTTTGCCCATATATTTTTTTTGCCACTTATTAGTACTAATTGTAGTTACCATAACCTCCATAGTTTTTTTTGTTTTTTTTCCATGTGTCCCTCGTTTATGTTATGTCCATCAGTCCCTACCCCTTCATGATCGATTTTTTGTGTGTGAAACGTTAATGGTGTTATTTCATCCATCATTCCCATCTATTGTTTATTGTAGTCCTTGAGACATGATTTATGGTGGGATACATGAATCCCAATAATTTTTTTAGAGGTAGTAAATTTTTTTCTAGGGAATAAAGTGTCTCCTACGGGATACACTTTAGTGGCCCCGGGCGTATGTGACAGTATGGACTGTTACGTCGGATTAACACTAAGGTGCTGCCACTTAATTATAGTTAGGGTAAGAATACTTAGCAAGATTAAACACTAAGTATTTGAACGTGTCTAGTTAGTGTAATAACACTAGTCACAAATCCTATTAGTGATTTAATTAAAGGTTAAGAAATGACGTCATCGAATTTGGGGTAGAATTGCCCAGTAGTTAGGACGGAAGTGATGGTTTGAGAGAAGGGGGTTAAGTGAGTTGGTTTTAGGCACGAGACGTGCGAGGCAGTGATTTTGGGGTTTGGACCATCTTGTAAGTTCGATGGCTGTGTGTTATTTCTTGGGATGACTGGTTTGTATACCACAGAAGCACATGTAATTATGAACTATTATGAAGTTGTCAGAGTGTGCAGACACTTAATAAAGGTGTTCATTCATATTTAATCCAGCTTGACCTTATTTCCTGAACGTCAGTAGGAAGTGTCGTTTGTTTACATAAGGTAATTGAGAAAAGAATGTTACCATATTTTCGACGATCATGCAGCCTAAAACATAAACACAGTTACGAGTCTCCAAAAGAATCACCTGGGTTATGTTCCAATTCCTATTCTGTAATCACCAACTCTGGCAGTCGCCAGTAAAACAACAGATGAACATTGGTAAAAGATTCCACCCCATTCTCACCCTGTCACACTAGACTTGATTTGTCACCGTGACCAAGCCCGGTCACATCTAACTTGATTTGGTGCCGTTCCCGTCCACTCCCCCGGCCACAAAAGCCAGGCTGAACACCGCAAATACATACTTTCTGAGGGCAGGAAAGTCAGCACACCACAAACCGAGTAAACCAGGTAGCAGTTTACCATCTCTTCTTGACTGTGCAAACGATTGGGAGATGGCGGTAGACCTACCTGGACGAGGGGCATATCCAGAGAGTATCAGAAAATCGCGGAGACGGCCGGATACAGTGCTTCATTCTTCAGCATCGCTTCAGGTTATACTGATTGAACTGACCGTGCCATTTGAATCCAGATTGGACGAGCAACATTCGTTCAAAGCGGCCAAGTATAATGATCTGGCCGCGGATCTGAGACACGATGGGTTCACTGCAAGGGTCATGGCTGTTGAGGTGGGCGCAAGAGGGCTCGTGGCTGCATCAGTGTATGATTTATTGAAAATGTTGGGTCTGAGGGGACAGTCGAGAACAAGGGCACTGAAGAGGCTTTGTGAAACTGCCGAAAAGGCATCAGGCTGGCTGTGGAAGAACCGCAATGGGCAATGGAAATCGTGACAGTAAACTCTGCGGTACAGAAAACACCAGGAATTTTTCTAAGTCTACAATACGTTGAGTTTTTTGGTATACTGGTGAAAGGGCTGTGACTGAGGGGCAACACGCGGTGTTTACTCTAAGAGGTGTTAGGCACAGAATTTCAGTTGCTAGTGGCTAGCCTCGTCGGCTTCGCGCAGGTGTGTCAGTGTCTGTCCTTAGTTGTGTGCGACAGAACGAACGGAATAATTTGTCTTCTCTTTGTAACTTTCACAATTGCCTCCACGGCTGGCGGAGTTGTGGATTTTAAAGCTGCTATCGGAGTGAAATGGATTCATTTTCGATACAAGACAACAGGAGGCTGAGACACTTAAGAGGCATGACCCAGGTGGGCCCGCCCCCCTTAGAGTGTAAAGGAGTATAATGGGCCGAAATACTTGTTGGACGGGGGGGGGAAGGTGGGGGGGGAACCTCTTCTGATGATCAGATTGCTTCCTGTTGTTTCGCTGTGTAAAGAGTTTCCTATCATCTTATCTCTTGAGATCATTCTTCATGACTAAGATCGTAGAGTGTGCTTGGAAGCTACTCCATCTTCAAACACGTCAATGCTGGCTTGAACTTAGCAAATTACATTGCAAAACCGCTTCAGGGTAGTTTTAAAAAAAAAGAACAAAAAAGTAGATCAATATTTCTTTGACTTGCAATATGTATTTGGAATGATTACAGCAATAAAAAAAGATTAAACTATTCCAACGTCATACAAATTAGCATTTTCCCCACAAGGAGTCAGTCATTTAATCTTGCTGTCGTCAGAATCAATTTACTCAATTTGTGTTAACGCCACAGACCTGAAACTTTAGACAGCATTCTTCAAACACAAACGCAGACAACACTGTTCATATCATGAGAAAAGTTTTCTGAAGCATTATCTTGCATAATTCATCAACTGCTGACTCATTTGAAAGAGTTCATCTGAGATTTGTAACACGATTTAGCCAGATTTAGCCAATCTTTAGAAAGCCTGATTTATTAATCTCTATTTTCCTTAAAAGATTGTTATTTTGTCTGTAGGTAACTAATTTATATTCGTTCACCTGCTTTCTTTTCAGTATTACAAAATTTTAAATAAAGTGGGAGGGGGAAGAGGTGAAAAAGATTTCTGACGTCATATGAGAATAGTTAGGTCCATGGTTCGATCCCCAGTTGAGGTGGGATTTTAAAACTGTAAACAGGTCCGGGGTGGACTAAGCCTCATGAATTGGGTACCAGAGCAAATCTGGGAAGGTTAAGGCGGCCGGCGTGATGCTGACCACATCACCCCTAGAGTGCCGATGGTCAAGAAAATATGGACCTAACACCATATTCACAATATGCCTCAAATGGCATGTAACGGGATCCTTCCTTCTTTACTTCCTTACATGAGAGAGGAAGGTCTGGGTTTTTGTGACGAAATGCGATAATAGGGGAGTTAATAAATGTGAAAAATTGCGTGACGTCATATGTGAACAACCCCTATATATATATATATATATATATATATATATATATATATATATATATATATAGAGAGAGAGAGAGAGAGAGAGAGAGAGAGAGAGAGAGAGAGAGAGAGAGAATGCAGGAATTAGAACTGGCATGATTACCTGCCACGGAAGGAATACTCAACTACGGTTGCCATCCCACAGCCCGGGTTATCTCCACTTCACAGCGCCTGTGGTGAGACAAAAAAATAACGGTCTGGCTTCATTTCTTTTTTAGCAGATTGCATCTTCCTTTCTTCAAGTGCCGGCGTGTTGTTTACCTCTCTGCTCGTGCCGGCTTACTCAAGAAAAAAAAAGGGTTGCAGGGCGAGTGTTGATTCACATGTCAACTCAATACATTTGACCTAATCTCCACCGATCATCTGGTTTTTGTGTTGCTAAAGGTGCTCCATATTTTAGATAAGATTTATCTTCTCCTACTTCACCTGTATTCTGAACTCTTAAGGTTAACGAACGAACGAACTAACGAACGAACGAACGAACTAACGAACGAACGAACAAACGAACGAGTGAACCTCATTTTTAAAGGGTTAAGAATCAGCCACGCAGTCCAGGCTTACATTCTGCCCTTCTTCTCTTTCTTTCTCTCATTTTCTCTCTCTCTTTCTCACTCTCTCTCTCACACACACACTCTCTCTCTCTCTCTCTCTCTCTCTGTCTCTCTCTTGTCTTGTGTACTGTATCCATTCATTCCCACATATACTTTAAGTATTGCTTTAAAGGCATGCAACATTATTGAGATAATATAGCAACATACAGTTACGAACTTTATTTTCAAAGATTAAGAATTATGCGCGGGGACCTGTTATACATTATGTCCTTCCTTCCTTCCTCTCTCTCTCGTCTTGTAAACTGTATCCATTCATTCCCACTTGTAATTGAGGTACTTATTTAAAGGCATGCAACATTATTGAGGTAATAGCAGTGATGGGCCCAGGATCCATAAAGAAGAGGGAGTGGATGATGATATCGTGGTGTTCATATTAATTATGGAAGGTCTTTAGCTCTTTTGTAAATTTAAAAAAAAATTATATATATATATATATATGTGCGTGTGTTTGTGTGTGTGTGTGTGTGCAAATATGCAATTGTGGTCTTCCGCTATCATAAAGCACATTCATCTGACCCACTGTTATTAGCACTAAACACTCACAGAGGGAAAATATTTTTAGGAAGATGGAAGGGGTGGATAAAAGCGGAGGCCACCTGATGTTCATTCAGGAGACCCAATACTTAGCAGAGACATTTAGTGAATTGTATGACTGCACCCGTATGACACATAATGTTTTAAATACACAAACATAAAGATCTATTAGATTAACATTTTACTGAATCATTTCAATGTGTGGCTCAGACAATACGAGCAAATTTAGTTTCCTCCCAGAAGGGACAGGACGATAAAAAGTTAATGACAAATTAGATGCTCAGTTGTTATGCTTGATTTCTTAAAATTTGTGTGAGCCTCCCTAAAGTAGAAGTATCATTGTTCTATTTATGTCTCAGCCAAGAGTCATCTTAAAGCGAAGGTTGATACCTTTGAATATCCTCATCATTATATTCTAATTTGGCCATTATTTGAACACTACTGCGGAGCAGGGGAGACAGTCACGCGACAGTCAGCCATAGTTAATTTATTGTATCATTAATTGCGCTGACAATTTAAATAGATTTTTTTTCAAATAAGATAGTGTAAAAAGGTAAAGGAACCCGTTACACGCCCATTGAGGAATATTGGGAATATGGTGTTAGGCCCATATTATCTTGACCGTCGGCACACGAGGGGTGATGTGGTCGGCATCACGCCGGCCGCCTTAACCTTCCCAGAGTAGCTCTGGTACCCATTTGGGGCTGGGTCGACCCAGGAGCCGTTTGTGGCCTAAAAATTTTCCGCCTCATCTGGGGATCGAACCATAGACCACTGCGCTAGGAAGCCAGTGCACTAACCACTATGCTACCGCGGCTCCAAGATAGTGTGCTCTCTTCGAATAAATTTGGTTGCATTATACCTCCAACATTTCTTTTCCTTCTTTAGTATCATCCTCACAACATATTTGGCTGCAATATACTTCAAACATTTCTGTACCTCGTCTTAATGCCGTCTTTACAACACATTTGTCTACAATATACTTCCAACATGGCTGTACCTCGTCTTAATGTCGTCTTTACAACACATTTGGCTGCAAAATACTTCAAACATTTCTGTACCTCGTCTTAATGTCGTCTCTACAACAGATTTGTCTACAATATACTTCCAACATGCCTGTACCTCGTCGTAATGCCGTCTTTACAACACAATAGTCTACAATATATCTCCAACGTTCCATGTGGTTCCTGATGAATCTGAAGATATAACAAGACTGCTGGATTTTCAGGTATGTCGTACAAGGCGCGTAAAATGAGTTTGTACTTAGGGCTGGTAACCTCATCCTGTGAAAATAAATTGCCACAGAAACAACAAGAACATGCAAATGCTTGGTGCAGTCTTTCTGCAAAGAGACCAGCTACTGTGATGTGGCTCCGTGCTCCGTTACGAGCGTAAAAGAAAATTAACATCTACAACATTTCTTTACCTTGTATTAGAGCCACCTTCATAATGAATTTATTTGCACATAAATCTCAAACGTTTATGTATCTTACCTTGGCGCCATCTTGACCCAACAAATTTGGATGCAAATAAATTTCAAACGTTTATATACCTTACCTTAGTGCCATCTTGACCCAACAAATTTGGATGCAAATAAATTTCAAACGTTTATATACCTTACCTTAGCGCCGTCTTGACCCAACAAATTTGGATGCAAATAAATTTCAAACGTTTATATACCTTACCTTAGTGCCATCTTGACTCAGCAAATTTGGATGCAAATAAATCTCACACGTGTATGTACCTTACCTTAGCGCCATCTTCACCCAACAAATTTGAATGCAAATAAATTTCAAACGTTTATATACCTTACCTTAGCGCCGTCTTGACCCAACAAATTTGGATGCAAATAAATTTCAAACGTTTATATACCTTACCTTAGCGCCGTCTTGACCCAACAAATTTGGATGCAAATAAATTTCAAACGTTTATATACCTTACCTTAGCGCCGTCTTGACCCAACAAATTTGGATGCAAATAAATTTCAAACGTTTATATACCTTACCTTAGTGCCATATTGACCCAGCAAATTTGGTTGCAAATAAATCTCACACGTGTATGTACCTTACCTTAGCGCCATCTTCACCCAACAAATTTGGGTGCAAATAAATCTCACACGTTTATGTATCTTACCTTAGCGCCATCTTTAACCAACAAATTTGAATGCAAATAAATTTCACACGTTTATGTACCTTACCGTAGCGCCATCTTGACCCAACAAATTTGAATGCAAATAAATCTCAAACGTTTATGTACCTTACCTTAGCGCCGTCTTGACCCATCAAGTGTGCCCACAGTGGGTCTCCAGTATTTCTGTATCTTATCTTAGTGCCGTCTTCCAACAAATGTGACTGGTATATATATCTCCAGCATTATGTACTTCGCCTTACTGCCACCTTCGCAACAAATTTGTCTGCTATACATCTCCAACATTTCTGCATCTTATCTTAATGCAGTCTGCGCAACAAATGTGGCTGCATTATATCTGCTACATTTATGTTACCTTGTCTTATTCCTGTCTTGGCAACGAATTCGGCTGCAGTTTATCTCCAATATTTTTAACCTTAACTAAGTACCATCTTCGCAACACGCTTGGCCGTATCGAATCTCCAACGTTCTGTATCTTGCCGTAAAGGATCATTCCAGTAGGCATTTTGCACCAGTTTCTGTCCAACAAAGAAGGCCTTAAATTTACTTTGTAATTAATTATGTTCAGAGTGTGTGTGTTTTTTCTGTCTTTCTTGTTTAACCTTCAGCCTTCCTTTCAATTATAGTTGTTCCGAGAGAGTTATATCTTCTTACACGTCCCATATCCGCCTCGCGTGCTCCACTTTGAGGTAGTGTTACGTATGGAGTGATTTATTGATCCTTTGAGCGATTTCTGCCGTAACCTTGACGGGTCTGATGGGTCTTAAAGGTTAAGGGGCAAGATCTAAAGCAGGGGTCTGCAACCGGTCGATCCCGGTCTACAGGTAGATCCCAGGCGACGATTTAGTAAATCTTTGTTTGATGAAGGTGGAAAAAGAAATGATCAAACTAGGAAAATGTGAGACTAGTCCTCTCCCACTGGCATTTCTCCCACCGCGTTATCAGTGAGATCATAGGAGCAAGCTTAATAAAATTAATTTTGTTTGTGAACTGCATACACGATCTAGTCTTTGAAGTTAAGTTAACATTCGGCAGAAAACAATTTATTTTGATTTTATCAGGGTAGGTCTTTAGAGAGTTGAGTGTTTCTAAAGTAGATTCCAACAGCTCCTAGTTTGCCGACCGCTGATATAAAGAGGTCACAGCTGTTCTTCGAGCGAAAGGGTGTCAGATTACGGCCACCAATATATGATCATTATCATCAAGACATTTCAGGTCCTGCCTGGAACACATGATCTCAACAAAATCATACCAAGACCATCTGACCCGTGCCATTCATTCAAGGTTGTCCCATGACTTCTTTATTCGCGTTCAGGTCTGTCACTAGTCCTCTTCTTCATGCGTGTATTTGTTTTGGCTGCCCACTGTTCCTTTTACTCTGAGGACTAAACAATAGTGACTGCTTTGAAATGCTATCAACTGGATTTCTTAATGTATGTGATATCCAACACCAGAGTGTTTTCCTCACCACTTGCCCCACTTATGCTTTCGCCAGTCCATGCCTAGAAAAATATATGTATGTTACAGGCCTAGAAAAATATAATTTACAGGCCTAAAAAAATATATGCATGTTACAGACCTAGAAAAATATAATTTACAGGCCTAGAAAAATATATTTATGTTTACAGGCCTAGAAAAATATAATTTACAGGCCTAGAAAAATATATGTATGTTACAGGCGTAGAAAAATATATGTTACAGGCCCAGAAAAATATGTTACAGGCCTAGAAAAATATATGTTACAGGCCTTGAAAAATATATGTTACAGGCCTAGAAAAGTATATGTTACAGGCCTAGAAAGATATATGTTACAGGCCTAGAAAAATATACGTTACAGGCCTAGAAAAATATATGTTACAGACCTAGAAAGATATATGTTACAGGCCTAGAAAAATATATGTTACAGGCCTAGAAAAATATATGTTACAGGCCTAGAAAAATATATGTTACAGGCCTAGAAAAATATATGTTACAGGCCTAGAAAAATATATGTTACAGGCCTAGAAAGATATATGTTACAGGCCTAGAAAAATATATGTTACAGGCCTTGAAAAATATATGTTACAGGCCTAGAAAAATATATGTTACAGGCCTAGAAAAATATATGTTACAGGCCTAGAAAAATATATGTTACAGACCTAGAAAGATATATGTTACAGACCTAGAAAGATATATGTTACAGGCCTAGAAAAATATATGTTACAGGCCTAGAAAAATATATGTTACAGGCCTAGAAAAATATATGTTACAGGCCTAGAAAAATATATGTTACAGGCCTAGAAAAATATATGTTACAGAAAACACAAACTTACTTACTTAGTCATTCCTCTTCTACTCAGGGGTGTAGAGGTTTGTCAGAGAGAGCGCCAGACTATCCTATCGGCTGTCTTCCTTCTGGCCTGGTTCCAATCTAGTCCTCGGTCCTTCAGAGATTGTCTAATGTTGTCCTCCCAGCGAACTCGGGGTCGTTTTGGAGGTCTGGATCTCTGGCTCTTAGTTTCCCATACTTGTCGTGGTAGCCCATCTTCTTCCATTCTGCAGACAAGGTGGACGCATCGTAGTTGGGACTGATCTACTGGGGTATGAAGAGGTTGGGTTTTGAGGCCTTGCTGTATCGTCTGGTTGCGGACCATGTCTCTTCATGTTACTCCAACCACCTTCCTCAGATACTTAATTTCTGAGGTCTAGAACAGGCTTTTATTGGTTGTAGCCATTGCCCATGACTCACATCCATAAATAAAGACTGAAACATAGGAGGAGCGGTATACAGCTATCTTCGTCTTCTTGCCAATTTATCTTTTACTGAGGAATCCACAATTTATGGCTTGACAAAGTCTCCCAGATGCTGTTCTTTGGGTAACCAGCTCTTACTTCATGCCTCCCTTCCAGTCTATGGCAGCTCCAAGGTATTTAAAGTGGTTGACCTGCTCCAAGACCTGCTCTCCCAGCTTAATCTGATGCCTTCTTATTTCTCGTGATATCGCCATGGTTTTTGTTTAAGTGCTGCTTGTCACGCTTTTGTCTCCCCTGCTCCGCAGTAGTGGTCAAACAATGGCCAGACTTAGAGTATCTGGCTGAGGGTGTTCAAAGGTATCAACCTTCGCTCAAGATTACTCTTGGCAGAGATATAAATATAAGAATGGTGCTTCTGTTTCAGGGAGCCTCACAGTAATTTTAATACTCAAGCATAACAACTGAGATCATCTAAGCTGTCATAAACTTTTTATCTTACCGCCCCTTCCAGTGGTCAAGGCAGGCGTCTTCAAGACCCGTCTGATGTATGCGGCTTGAACTGCTGGCAGCTTGAACCATAGATTTGTACCACAAACATGTACCACAAAGTGAGAGAAAATAAATGCTACTTCATCTTCCTCAGAAACTTTACCCTCCCTGAGCATTAATATTAAACCCGGTGAGTCGGATGAAAGTGCGTTTGGACCACGAAAAACAACAACAGCATTATTTAAACATAAACGTATTAAAATGTTAATATAATAAATATGCACACCAGAGTGTCATCATCTTCTCTGCTTTTGGGTTCCTTGTGAGGAAACCCGCACAAAGCAGTCACCAGCGCTTGTAGTAGTGGTTCATGAATCCATTCATTTTATATGCTGAGGTTGCCAGCCTCGTATGAACCTGTACATCCACAAGCAATTTACACATGTTAAATGCAAAAATATAAAATGATAAAATGTACATATTACAACTTACCCTGATTACCTGGAGTGAAGATACAGACTTCTTGCACAGAGAAAACTTCCGAATGGTGTTAGGCAACTGGTTTTAAGAGGCCGTCATACAGGGGGTCGGTGTATTACTTTATTTATAATCCCACTGTTATTCTGTATGTAGTTTCCTATGACTCCTGGTTTCCAGCACCATAGTCGAGTTTTCTTTCTGTCTAATTCCTGAAGATCCTCTAATACTTGGTCCTGTCCTTATCATGGCTGTCTGAAATGTCTTCTTCTTGACGAGATGGAAATGCAGTAAAGTAATCTTAAAATGTTGCAGATCAGCGGTTCCCAACCTGTGGCACGCGTACCCGTGGGGGTACGTGACAGGACGTTCAGGGGTATGCGGAAAAAAAAATTGAGTAATGGCGGGAATAAGATACATATTTCACCAGTGTAAAAGACAAGTCAAAAGTTGTGAAATTAATTCAACGCTATACTATACAACATGAACTGTGTGAGACAATCTTCTTTTTTCTTGCGCGCCACTGGCATGCTGTCTGCTTGGACTGGCGTGTGTGAAAATCTATGGCATTTCGTATGACCACAATTCAATATTTCTGCACAATAGTCTTCATTATGATGACTATGGGATTATAGTTGTGCCGTTGAATATTTCATCAAAAATATGACTTGTTTGAACTTCCACACTATCTATGAACGTCTAATGTCCCGGAAGTAATAGTGTATATTCTTGACCCAAATTTTACAAATATGAGACAGTGAGACAGTGTTTCTATATACAGTAGTTTTTGTCATTGTTTTAACTTAACTTAAAGTGATTAATTGTTCAATTCGTGTATTATCAGATATGGACAGGTGGTTGAAAACCGGCACAGTAAAAAAGCTGAAACATAATGTGCAATGTGATCAATCACCAAGTACTTCTCAGGACACGCCTAAGACTTTGGTGCAGGATAGTGAAAAGACACGATCTTCAGTTTTACATAGAGCTAAAAAGAGAAAATACAGTGACGAATACATGAAGTATGGGTTTTCGTTTATAGGAGATGAGGACCGTGCTAAGCCCCACTGTGTAGTGTGTCGGGAAGTATTATCCAATGGTAGCATGAAACCTTCGTTACTCTTGCGGCATTTACAAACAAAACACCCCAGTTATGAAAACAAGGAACGCAATTTTTTCAGCGACTATCGAAACAACAGAATGTGACATCGTACTTGTCGTCAGCTAACAAAGATAACGAAAATGCGGTTGAAGCCTCCTACCGTATTAATTATCGTATTGCTAAATGTGGTAAAAATCATACTATAGCTGAGAATTTAATTTCTCCTTGTATAAAAGATGCTGTTCTGTGCATGCTCGGAGAGGAACATGTTCGCAAAATGAACGCTATCCCTCTTTCGAACAATACAATTTCTCGAAGAATGCAGGATATGTCTGACGATGTTGAAGTGACAATAATAAGTGGAATTAAAAATAGTAAATTCTTTGTTATTCAAGTTGACGAAAGCACAGATATTGCTAATTTCGCTGTTTTGCGTGTTATTGTGAGGTATTTGAAAAGCAATGAAGTTGAAGAAAACCTTTTGCTTTGTCATCCTCTGTCAGGGCTTACAAGAGGTGAGGATATATTTCATGCTATTAATTCTTATTTCAAAGAAAAGGAAATTAATTGGTCTAATTGTTGTGGACTATGCACTGACGGAGCCAAGTCTATGTCAGGTTGCTACTCCGGTCTTCGCGCTCGTGTCACGAAGGTAGCCCCCAATATAACCTGGAGCCACTGCTGCATCCACAGGCAAAGCCTTGCATCTAACCGCCTCCCTGGTGAATTAAAAGTCGTTCTTGATGAAGCTGTGAAAGTGGTTAATTTTATAAAGTCAAAGTCCACAAACTCGAGGCTTTTCAAAGCACTGTGTGAAGAGATGAATAGTCTTCATTCTACCCTGCTCCTTCATACACAAGTAAGGTGGCTCTCTCGTGGTAAAGTCCTTACCCGGCTGTTCGAACTTAGACATGAAGTCCAACTTTTTTTTTTAAGACCATCCTTTCCAACTTACTTCAAAGTTACACGACTGTGATTGGCTTCAGAGTCTTGCATACTTATCGGATATTTTCTTACAAATAAACAAACTAAATTTGGCACTTCAGAATAGCTCGGTAACGATCTTCAATGTTTCAGACAAAATTGAATCTATGATTTAAAAAATTAGATTTTTGGAGGTCGTGTATTGAAAAAGGCCAGCCTGAGGTATTTGAAACTCTGCACAATTTCCTATCTGAGAACGAGCTGCACCTCTCCCAGGAAATGAGCGAGAAAATAATTGAACATTTGAAAGGGCTAAAATCATCTTTCGAGAAGTACTTTCCGAAACCTGGAAAAGAGAACTACTGGATTGTAAATCCCTTTAAAGAAGAATATTTCCAAGCAGCCACATTATCAATCAACGAAAAAGAGAAGTTGATTGAACTTTCGACTGATACTACTTTAATAGCTGAATTCAAAGGAAAATTCCTTATTAACTTTTGGGGAGACATCAGCAGAGAATATGAACAGCTGACCGAGAAGGCGCTTAAATTTCTGTTGCCATTTACAAATACTGAGCTGGTGGAGAGGGCTTTCTCTTCTTATACCTTTATAAAAAATAAATACCGTAGTAAACTGAATGCAGGTCCAGAATTGAGACTGCATCTTACATCACTTGAACCTGATTTAAAAAAACTATGTGCCTCAAAACAAGCTCAAGGATCGCTTTGAACATTTGTCATGGTCACGTGACATGTGTGTTATAAAAAGTGATTTCAACTTTTAACAATAACAACGTTTTTATTAATATTATTAATAAATTAAATGTGTTAGTTTTTATTGTAACTTCTGATTTTTTTAATGTAAAAATATATGCACTGTTTATTCACCTTTTTATTACATTGTACAAGTATTTTAATCCCGTGGTTGGCCCCTTTATTTCTGGTTATAATCTATAAATTTTGAATAACAGCAACTATATTAATTTCAAATATTTTGCTAATATTAGGGGTACAATTTATAGAAATGGGCTGCCAAGGGGTACGCAAGTGAAAAAAGGTTGGTAACCGCTGTTGTAGATTATAAGAGTCACTTTTGCCCACCCTTCCAATTGGTTTCTTTGGAAAAAATCTCCAATAAGAAGTAGTCTATTTTGGCATTTCCATGCCAAACCAACCACAACATAGGGTCTAATATCGGTAAGGATCTTTTCCCCCCACTACCCTCATCTGTAGAACATTCTGCATCATACACAAGATACTTTATTTACATGTCATTTATCAAACTCCATATGCCTGTCATCCATAGCCATATAAGGCCTCGCTTCTTCCGTTTCGCCTCCCATATTTACAAACTAACTACTTTATAGAAATAATATTATAATCTCTTCCCAGATAATATTTCAGTGTAATTGTTTATTAAAAAAAGGTCTGGTTGAAGTGATTAAGTATCTTTCCGTGCTTCAAAATCACATTTGTTATCTTACTGTCCGTGTTTTAATCTTAAACCAGACTGAAATCTTCCGATACGTCATGTGCGTACTGACAACTTATCTCTCAATACCGTCTTTCCATTCATATTGGAACATAAGAACAACATGCTTTGTGTATCTTCCCGGACTTTTTGTCTGGGATAAAAACAGAAACGTCGCTCAGTGTAGACTCTTACTCCGTCTGGAGCTGGCGATAAGTTAGAAGTCAATGAGGCAAGTTCGCTCTGCACAAACAGAAGTAAGTATTGATTCTAAAATAGATCGAGCGATCTCCGGTAAATTTAAGGAAGTGACAAATTAGAAAAAAAGATGTTATAAGAAAATCTTGAACGATAGAACCGAAAACATCGTCAATGTGCTGGTAGAAAAAGAAAAGGAAGGGCACAGAAAAAAAAGTTAAAAGGATGGCACATGAAAATGTAACATTCGAAGATTGATTCGTCACACCATTGATGACTATCCCTCTCTTCTGAAGATCTTCCTTCCAGACTTGCAGGTTGGATTAAAGATGTGCTTCTGATTTAGCTATCGGGGCAACACCATCGGCTAATGCTAGATCTAAAATACAAACCTGTCTCACCTTCGAGTACCGCACTGTTTAGGCTTCCCTATATTCCTCTTATGCTGAGGATCAAAGAACAATGACTGCCTTGTATAGCTATAATCTGTGTTCTATCCAACGCCAGCGTTGTCCTCACCTTTTGCCCTAATTGTGTTTTCCTGGTTCCGCCAGTAAAGGCCTAGAAAATTATCTGTTACCTAAAACACAGCCACATAACAATGAACCTGCAGGCTAAGACGAGAAATTTCCTCGTCAGATGTCGCTTATGACACGCTTCTAGAAACTGGAAAGACAGCACAAAGACAGCATAAAGGCTGCATAAAGACAGCATAAAGACAGCTTAAAGAGAGCGTAAAGACTGCATAAAGACGCATAAAGATAGCATAAAGATTGCATGGAGACTACATAAATGCGAAAGAGCAACAATACGATATAAAAAATACAAATCAAGATCTGAACGAAATAAGATAGTCTGGAGCAGGATAGATCATAATAAATTAACGGAGGAAAACATAACATTTTTTTAGCATATGAACGCGAAGGTCCTGCGCAGAGCCGACCTTGGTAACTGCGGTGCCCGATTGCGACCATTTTGTTGGGGCCCTTTGCACTTAAGATTAATTTTCAAATTAAGTATCAATACATACTTTTAGTATTGCGCCAGGAGCCGCGGTAATTTCAGCTTCAATAAAGCTTATATTAAATCTGTTGCAGATAAAAATTCAGAATCAGAAGGGTCCAGATGTTGTAGTTTATATAAAATGTTTATGCTGTTAAAAGATTTTGATCACTCGTACGAAGTTTTCCATGGAGCTGACATCCTCATCATGTTAGATTAATTGCCATATAAACCACAGCTGCAGGCGCATGCGAATGCTAGACTACAGGTTTCCTGGGCACCTGCTGAAGAAAAATCCATGCACAAGGTGCGCGAAACAGTGGAGACTTCCGAAGAACAGTTGCAATGCTGGTTCCATGCTCCGTTAGGAGCGGACAAGGAGAGAAAAAAGAAGAACAACTATATATGCTATTAAAGGTAACGGTACTGCTATAGTTTATACTGCTGCAGAGGAGTGAAGTGTTAGAGACTTCACTTTACTAGGACCAGCATCGAGAGGTGGGGGTGACCAGTAACCTTTCTCGCTGCCTTTTCCTTTCCTAGTCTCAAGAGAAAAGTCAAGTACCCATTTACAGCTTATTTGGAGCGTGTCGATACGATGAATCAAACCTGGCATCTTTGTCACGAGAGACCAGGCTCTAACCACTAAGCCAATCAGACGATCATGATATTACATTTATTACAAATAAAACAATTTCATTATTTGTTCTGACATGAAATGTGTTATAATAAAACTTTACTTATCAAGAAATATTTATTGTTTTATGTTCCAACAATTGTTTACAAATATTATCAAAGTTTGAGTTTTTACGCTTTCCCGCATTCTATGGATAATATTGTAAGTATGTTGAGTCTATGTTGGTGCGTGTTTGAGATTAGAAAAGATTTGATCAATTTTATTTTGGAAAATCTCATTTTCTCTGACGCCACTGGGACTGAAATCGTCAAACATTTGCGTACAGCAACAACAATAAACATTTGGACATCCAGTAGCTCTCTCATTCAAAGCGAGGAATTTCAGACTTTTCAAAGTCTTTCCCGGGTATGAAGTAGGAAGAATTGGCTTCAAAGCTTCCATCTCCTCGACCAGCTTATGCCCATCTAAATCTGCTAATGTTATTGGCTTGACAGGTTTGTTTTTCTAGATTTTCAAACAATAATGTGTGGCCTGTTTGATTTACATAAGTTAATACGGCCTAAGGCCGGCCCGGAACATACGCACATAGAAAGGGATGCCTTTTGTGATGTCACCAGATTCAAAGTAAGTGTCTCCTCCAATAGATATATTCCAAAGATGATCTATGCGGAAACATGCAAACTTTCTCTAGATACATTTATAAAATGCTGTCACGGATTACCTCCTCTTCTTTGCAGTAGTGGTCCAACAATACTCAAGAGTATCTAAAATGGTCGAGTGTAGAAAAAACCGTGTCCTGCCCATTCTTTGATGTTATCAGCCCAGGATTTTCTCTGCCTTCCTCTTCTCCGTCTACCTTCGACTGTTCCCTGAAGGATCGTTTTCGAAAGGGAGTCATGACGAGTTACATGCCCAAACCAGGCAAGCTTTCGACGTTTCACTACTGACAAAAGTGGTTCTTGGTGGCCTGCATAGGTGTTTATCTTCTCTCTAACATAGACATTTGTTTTGTGCTCTTTATAGCAAATGCGCAGAATTCTTCTATAACATTTATGCTCGAAAGCCTGAATCCTTCGCTCCGTATCTGCAGTGAGTGTCCAGCCCTCACACCCATACAAGAGAATAGATAATACAAGTGATTTGTATAATTTGATCTTCACAGGAAAACTGATGTTACTTTTCCAGATAACATTCAACCTTGTCATGGCAGCTGAGGCCATCTCAAGTCTTGTCTTGATTTCTTTACTTGATCTTCCATCACTACATATAGTGGACCCGAGATATTTAAAGGTGTTAACTTCTTCTAACGTTTGCCCATTTAACGTAATGTTGTTTATTATTATTGTTTTATTATTATTTTATTAAACTATTATTGTTTAGTTTTAAAACAACAGGTAAGAAATTTAATAGTAAATTAGTCTTTAACAGTTTAAAATACACATGGAAAGATTTGTGAAATGTTAATGGATACAAATTTATCGTCATCGAGACGTGGATGGGAGTTTTAGGAAAATTTCCTGGTGCCTGTTTTACACAAAAACTTAACTCTAGGTGAATCCTGCAGCTGTGGTTCACCAATTCTGTGATGACGAAAGCCTTCTCCACACTCTCTTCCACTGTAGGCGGTTAGGGCGGATGCTTTTCTCTCACGCTAGCGGCGTTAATACCACAAATCGTCTGATGGCTTATAACCACGAACTTTAGAAAAATAGAAAAACAAATGCTTTCTGCTAAGTACATTTGTTTGGAGCACTCTAACAGGCTCACGTTTCCGTTGTCCGCCCACCAATGTTAAACTCTAAAAAGAATTTAATTCTCGAGCACGCACAACGTAACTCCGATGGTTAAAATTCACCAATATTACTCTGAGGATTAACGGGTAAAATGTGTCTGGACAGTGAGAATAGGATTTGTGCCTGAACTAAGATTAACGAGTTACATACATCTCAAAAATGATTTGCTACACTTGAGGCACACATGATGTAATCATCACTCATTACTGCTCCAGTCGGAGTCCTGGTGTCACCTCTGCTGTCGGGTTTCCGCACGGTTAGTCATAAACAATCACCAGCTCTAGCAGTAGTGGTTCATGCATATAATATTTTCATATATTGAGGTTGCCAGCCTCGTATATAACTACTTAGCAAGAAACCAGTAAAATTTGCATTAGTAAATAAATTGTTTTCACTTACTCAAAAATGTTTGGGAATACACAATCTCCTTGCACAGATTTAGACTGGACACAACTCTGTATTAGATGCTTCGAATCACTTAGGTCTGGAAATTAGAGTTAATTCCTCTGACGGCGGGTGTTCTGCGAAATCACTGGTCCTGGTAAAAATTTTGTTTAATTCCTCTATGACTTGTGATCAAATTCCTAAGTTTTCAGTCTTGTATTAAAAACGCGGGTTTACTTGTAAATTCCTAAGTTGCCCAATACTCGATCTGTTATTTATAGTTGTGGAATTTCCAAGTCCAATGTCTCCTTTTTCTTTCTGGCTTTTAGGAGTTGCTAGTCTGACATTTGCGCTGCAGTGTGTGCTGTGACTCCGATTTTGTTACAATATATTTTCAGTTTCCAAGTTCCAATTCCAGCTGTGTTTCAGCCTAATTTTCCAATGAGGTACATTGTATATTCCGGCCTCTCAAATCAACCAATCCAATCGAATCTCGTTCAGCACTACGTGGGTAGGGTTGTTTCAAATTCAAAAAATACCCTCACATGTTTCAAAATATTAAATTTAATATCCACGCGTGACCTTTCATATCTTTGCGTCTGACTTCCGCCGGCATCTTGTGCTATCTTCACCAACAAATGTTGTGCACTGATACTGCCCCGATGCTATCGTCTGCAAATCTTGAGTTTCCAGACAGATTTATCTGTAATCTCGATACAGAACGTACATCGGAAGCGATTACCTAATTATCTCCCGTCTTGTGCAAACATAGGGATAGTCGCTAACCACCTGGACTCAAGTGACGGACCGTTACGTTCAAAGGGATCACAAGAGATGACCGTCTCTATCAAATGTGGCCAGACGAATGATGCGAAAACTTATCAGTCGCTGATTGGTCAAATTATATGGCGTTATTACAGTTCTGTCTGGGATCGGCTCAAAGCAAACATGTGAAAATTAAAGATAGTCCCGTGGCCGATACTTCCGTAGGGGTGTGGAGTATTAGAGACTTCACGCTACTGATCCAACGAAGAGAGCAAAATAATGAATGAAAGGGCAAAAATATGCCAAATAATAAATAGCGATGATTGAGAGGAAGTGAAAAATGAAGAAAAAAGTGATACTGCCGGAGTGGACGTGAGATCGCACAACCGTATCGTCATAAATGCATATTGTCCTGTTGTATGTTCTCAAAATAATAAAGGTTCTCTTCGCGTTCCTTTAAAGCTTAACAATAAAGAACGATCAATAATTAATCTCAGACCTTCTTTTGAGCGACTGTTATTGTTGCAAATGCGTTCCACCACCCGTCCGAAAAAATCTACGCTGTTCCTTGATTCAGGGCCGGTCATATGCCGATTATCCAGTTTGACCGAATCGGAACCGAGCTCACATGGGGCCCCGCACTCTGGTTCTCACTAGATTAAAAAAAATATTAGGGAATGAAGATTCTTTCAAGTTAACACATAAGGAAGGGAAACCCGAGGCCTGTAAACAGTAAATTAATATTAGACAAACATAAAGGTATGTTTTCAGGCACTCGTAAGAAATAAAGAAGTAGAACACTTAGACAACAGAAAAACAACAGACGTGAGTGGCTTACCCAGGGTTCGAACCCCGTACCTTCCGTACGACAGGTTAGTGTGATTCGCTTGTATAGCTAGGCGGTGTTGTCGTACGGAAGGTACGGGGTTCGAACCCTGGGTAAGCCACTCACGTCTGTTGTTTTTCTGTTGTCTAAGTGTTCTACTTCTTTATTTCTTTCAAGTTAGTTGTCATGAATATCTGATTTTAAGTTGTTTTAAACATTTTAGAGATATCTATATTTATTCGCCATATTTTGATATAACACGTGTAACAACAAAACCATGAACGCCATCAGAGTGGTTTTAATTTTGCCCCGGAATTACTAAAGCAAACCGTGTCAGTAGTAGGTTCGCGTAGAAGGGGGTGAGTAGTAGGGGATGCGCAACTTAGGTATTATTCAGGCGGCGGCGCATGACTTTTATATAAGGAAATACTCGATCGATTTCAGGCGTTCTCAGGCGGCGGCGCATGACTTTTATATAAAGAAATAATACAATGCGCAACTTAGGTATTATTCAGGCGGCGGCGCATGACTTTTTATATAGGAAAAATTCTGCAGGCGCAGGAGGAGGCGCAAAACTTTTATATAGCAAAATACTCGATCGATTTCAGGAGGAGGCGTTCTCAGGAGGAGGCGCATGACTTTTATATAAGGAAAAATGTGGTGGAGCGCCGACGGAGCTCAGGAGGAGGGGATGACTTTTATATAGGAAAATACTCCGATGACTTTTATATAGTAATATATTAGTTCGATAATGGTGTTGTTTATTTAGACAACAAGGAGACGCTATATTTAGACAATAGGAGGGCGATATATTTAGACATATAATGTATCTACGGTTATCATTCTGCAGGCACGTGACTTTTTATATAGGAAAAATTCTGCAGGCACAGGAAGAGGGGCATAACTTTTATATAGCAAAATACTCGATCGATTTCAGGAGGAGGCGTTCTCAGGAGGAGGCGCATGACTTTTATATAAGGGAAATGTGGCGGAGCGCCGGTGGAGCGCAGGCGGAGCAGGGTGACTTTTAATATAGTAATATATTAGTGTTGTTTAGATAACAAGAAGACTTTTAGATAACAAGAAGAGGATATATTTAGATAACAGGAAGGCTTTTAGATAATAGGAAGACGACATATTCTGGAGGCGCGCTGGAGGCACGATGGAGGCGCAAGATGGTGGGATGACTTTTTACATAGTAATATATTAGTGTTGTTGTGTTACAACAAGAACACGATATATTTAGAGTTGAGATAACAAGAAGACTTTGAGATAATAGGAAGACGATATATTCTGGAGGCGGGATGGAGACGTAAGATGGCGGGATGACTTTTATATAGCGATATATTTTAGCCGGGGGACTTCCTCTGACGATCAGACGTATGACTTTTATATAGTAATATATTAGTTCGATAATGGTGTTGTTTATTTAGACAACAAGGAGACGATATATTTAGACAATAGGAAGGCGATATATTTAGACATATCATGATGTACTTAGGTATCATTCTGCAGGCGCGCAGGAGGCGCGTGACTTTTATATAGCAAAAACACCAGGAGGTGCGTGACTTTTATATAAGCGCATTCAGGAGGCGCGCAGGAGGTGCAAGATGGCGGCGCTGTGGTGGGGTATGAGTTGTTATATATTAGTGTTGTTGTTTAGATAAGAAGAAGACGATATAGATTTGAGATAACAAGAAGACGATAATAGGGAGACTTTTAGACTTTAGGAAGTCGATATTTATAGACAATAGGAAGGCGGTATATTTAGATAACAAGAAGAGGTTATATTTAGACTTCAGATAATAGGTATATTTAGACAAACAAGAATGCGGCAGGCGCAAGATGGCGGACTTGAGATAACAAGAAGAGGTTATATTTAGACGATAATAGGAAGACGATAACAAGAAGAGGATAATAGTTAGACGATTTTTAGATAACAAGAAGACGATATATTTAGACAACAGGAAGACGATATATTTTTACCACAGTTATGTTACAACAGTTATGTTACAATAGTTATACGAACAGTTAGACGATATATTTTACAACAGTTAGACGATATATTTAGACAATCAATTAGACGATATATTTAGACAACAGACGATATAGGTAACAAAAGAAGAATTTTAGTTAATAATTTTTATTTTGTCAAATACTAAATGACAAGTCTCAGCCGCTTGGTAGGTTTCTTCTTCTTCGGTGGTAGATTAGGGACATCGGTCAGGTGGGTGTCTGTGGTGGTGGTCGTAGGAAAACAACTCGGGTCTGGGGATACTGGACAGCTAGAGTTCATGTATTCGTCAAACAGGTTAGTGGAGGTGGTAGGTTTCTTCAGTGGTAGATTGGTGACATCGGCCAGATGATTGTCTGTGGTAGGAAACAAACTCGGTTCTGTTGATATTGGTTGGTAACAGCTGGAGTTGATGTAGTCGTCAAACGTGTTACTGGTACCAGTAGTAGGATAGGTATCCGTACTTGGTGGCTGTAATCGGTCAAATTCGGCGAGGATTTCACTCTGTAACGTTAACAAATGTTCAAACTCGGATCGAGTTAACGTAATTCTTCTTTTGTTACCTATATCGTCTGTTGTCTAAATATATCGTCTAATTGATTGTCTAAATATATCGTCTAACTGTTGTAAAATATATCGTCTAACTGTTCGTATAACTATTGTAACATAACTGTTGTAATATAACTGTGGTAAAAATATATCGTCTTCCTGTTGTCTAAATATATCGTCTTCTTGTTATCTAAAAATCGTCGAACTATTATCCTCTTCTTGTTATCGTCTTCCTATTATCGTCTAAATATAACCTCTTCTTGTTATCTCAAGTCCGCCATCTTGCGCCTGCCGCATTCTTGTTTGTCTAAATATACCTATTATCTCAAGTCTAAATATAACCTCTTCTTGTTATCTAAATATACCGCCTTCCTATTGTCTATAAATATCGACTTCCTAAAGTCTAAAAGTCTCCCTATTATCGTCTTCTTGTTATCTCAAATCTATATCGTCTTCTTCTTATCTAAACAACAACACTAATATATAACAACTCATACCCCACCACAGCGCCGCCATCTTGCACCTCCTGCGCGCCTCCTGAATGCGCTTATATAAAAGTCACGCACCTCCTGGCGTTTTTGCTATATAAAAGTCAAGCGCCTCCTAACACGCCTCCTGCGCGCCTGCAGAATGATACCTAAGTACATCGTGATATGTCTAAATATATCGCCTTCCTATTGTCTAAATATATCGTCTCCTTGTTGTCTAAATAAACAACACCATTATCGAACTAATACATTACTATATAAAAGTCATCGGAGTATTTTCCTATATAAAAGTCATCCCCTCCTCCTGAGCTCCGTCAGCGCTCCACCACATTTTTCCTTATATAAAAGTCATGCGCCGCCGCCTGAGAACGCCTGAAATCGATCGAGTATTTCCTTCTATAAAAGTCATGCGCCGCCGCCTGAATAATACCTAAGTTGCGCTTCCCCTACTACTCGTGTCTTGATTCAAACAGTGGTTTTTATTTAGTCGAGGACGTTGAGGGGAACTGCGGTAAGACGTGGAGTACAATGGATAGGTATGAAAAAAATCGAAAAAAGGTGATTCGTCTTACGAGGACAAAAGTGGCATATAGACGCGACAAGAACCTGAATAATCTTCTTGTTCACAGCCGTCTCCCAAAGGAGGATGCCACTCACTTTGTCACACTACCCTGTGGTCGGACACGATGCACGACGTACAAGTATGTCATCCAAACCCAAAAGGTGTCTTTTCCTAAGGCCACGTTCACCATCACCAGTAGCTTCACGTGTGAGTCGCTCAATGTCATTAATGCAATCATATGTAAACGTTGCAGCAAAACCTATATTGGTCAAACAGGCAAACGACTTGGGGACAGATTCAGCCAGCATCTGAATGACATCTCTCAGCAAAAATCCACACCAGTTGCCATACACTTTAATGGTCCTGACCACCATGGTCCCATCGACATCCAGGTCACGGCGATTAGATCTTGCTCCTCTGACACTGCTAGCCGAGAACAGCTTGAGAACCGTCTTATCCATCGCCTGGGGTGTCTGAAACCAGCTGGTCTTAACAACCTACACACCTTTGTCTGAGGTCACCCTTTCCACTCTTGTTATATTTTGACCCATTCCACTCTTATTCAATTGTTCTATTTCTCCGTCGCCCTCTAATAATAATAATATATATATATATTTAAAAAAATGTCAGTATGTCTTGATTTTTATTTATTTATCTCCAACTCATTTTGTCCTCTTCTATCTCCAGTCCTCATTAATATCACGTTTGGGTAGTTTATTGTTCAGTTTCGTTTTTTAGTTTCTTAGTATGTACTGTTTACATCCGGAAGTAGCAGTCATTTCCCTTTCCGGGGACGCACGTCTGTTCGGCGACACGCGTCTCAGGACTCAGCTGTATTTAGGGAAGTACCGAGGTTTTATTTTTATATTTATTTATACTGTATTCTTATGTGTCCTATCTAGCCTTCACTTTCTTTCCTTTCCCTGATGAAGGCCTTATGGCCGCAACGTTGGCTATTTTCTTTGTCTTTTGTCCTCGTAAAACGAATCACCTTTTTACGATTTTTTTCATACCCATCCATTGGCTTTTATTTAGTGGCTTTTCATTTTGGCTGTGGTCCATTTTTTTCATTGACTCTGATAGAACAATTTGTTAAGTGTAATTATTTTGCTGACAAAGTGGAATATAATCTCGAAGCCAGCTTCAATCCTCACTAAATTAAAGCTAACTATTTTTTTTCACCTTTCGTAAATAATATTTATCATGTCAAGGCGCCTGCGACCCCTTCTGTTTCACTCCTATTATTATCTTTATCTGTTCCTTCAGTATCAATTTGATGATTGTAAATAATGCATGTGCAAAATACGACGTCTTAGAACAGTTTATGTTTATTTATATTATATTTTTAACCTGACATTTATTTGTGGATTTGTTTCTCATTTTGGAAACACTAAATTGTGTAGATGTCTGCAAGACCTTTTCAAAACGAAAGTGAGTCGCAGTGAAAACAAAAAGTGAATGCTAATCTGCCACTCCTAGAACGAGTTAGCGTTCTTAGTAGTCATTGAGAAAGATCATCTACAAATAGAAACAGACATTCACAAATTTAAATAGGTTTTAAAAAGCACTTCATTTGCTGATTGTATATACTCAATGCAAGCATGAAGGCATGTCTGGAGTCATCCTTATATGACCACCAGCCAGTTATGCACAATGCTACAATATACGTACGTGGAAGTGAACATGTCTGTGAGGCTAATTACATCCTCATTGACTCTTGAAATCATCCACATATCTCCAGGGATTCCCTCTGTGGTGAAACATATTGAGAACCCAGCATTGCACACTAAGCTTGGAGAAGTCACTTGAGCCCAAGGCGTAATTCTTTAGCTTTGACTTGGTTGACTGCATGCAGGAAGATCTCACTGTGGACTCAGTGATAGACAGGGGAAGCTGAGAAGTGGCTCTGTGCAGGACGTGACAATTCCTTGGGAGAGCCCAGAACTAGAGTACAGTAGTTTAGCTCTGCATAGTTGGACAGCCCCATTGGATGGCAGGGAATGCACAGTATGCTCCGCACTTGTTACTTCTAGCTTGGGACCAGATGTGACGATCCTTTAAATGGAAGCCAAGCTGGAGAAACTGGAGCTCATGACTTTAACTCAGCACGTTTCGGAATAACAGAAAAGCCACAGGAAAAGCCTAGATCTACAGTGTAGATAACACCAAGGAGTCTTCAACTTGGTATTGGCTGCTAAAGAGTGAGAAGCTCACCAGTCCTAGTTACACAACAACAATATACTAAATGCAACTATAAGCATTTAGATGAAGGATGTCCTGTGAGATAATATACTTTAGAATTCACATTTTGACAAGAAATTCTTATCCAGCTCAATTGCTGTGTTATCAAACATTAACAATGTGAGCTGGGTAGATTTCTTTTCGAAGTTTATATTTCGTTACCCTCATAAATTATGTTCTCATACTCAGTTATTCATAGTAATAATTAATGACTACGAACATCTGTTCTCAATACTCAGTTATTCATAGTAATCATTAATGACTATGAACATCTGTTCTCAATACTTCGTTATTCATAGTAGTCATTAATCATTACCTTACTGCCCCTCACGGAGCACTGACTTTTAACAAATATACATAATGTCTTACAGTTCTTCAAGATCTTTCCATGTCTTCTTATTTCTATTTTATGTCTGTTTTCATTTCCCTTTTTCATTAGGGTTTTTTTACAGTCTCGCTCTATTTCGTTTAACTTGGTGACTCCAGAACATGGAGTTCCCTGTAACGCTGTCAACCGACTTTCTCAATCTTACACCTCCAGCTTATTCTCACTTCCTAATCCATTGCCACCGGTCTGGTTTAGTCCATCAGATCTACATTATGGATCTTGTCATCAGTTTCACATCAGTGATCTTGTCATCAGTTCCATATTAGCGATCATTCCATCAGTTCCACATTAGTGATCTTGTCATCAGTTCCACATTAGTGTCGTAGATTTTCGATAGGGGAATTAAGACTTGGGTTGGTCCCTTCTGAATAGATTAGAATAAGTGATAGTCACAGTGAGAAGTAGTAATAGCAATAGATTTCCACGAGTGAGATGGTAGAATGTGATTAAGAGGCTGTCTCTGAGATCGAGAAATCTTCTCTCTCTCTCACCTATCTTCTACGACAGCTTTCGAGGAGTCAGACAGTCTAACCACACATATATATGTGTGTATATATATATATATATATATATATATATATATATATATATATATATATATATATAACCACTCACGTGCACGCACATATATGATGACAGTTGGACATACAGACGTGGGAAAACTATAACAAATGATTATATAAATATTCTAGAACGAGCTGACCGACACGCTGATTAATTTCAAGAGAAATTTTAATTATCATCTAAAATTTCTTCACAACACATAGAAATTACATCAAAGCATATACAAATAGTCATTAAAAAAATCAAGGAATTGCTACAAAAAATGATAGACCCACAGTTAGATCTTATCCCTCGAGGTATGCCCACAGTCCTGTTGGAAGAAAGTGATAGCCCCAAGGAAACAAGGATACATAGGATTAGGTCTAATATTTCCCCTTCTTAAGGTATGGACAAACTTGATATCTCTGCTCTATTTTAAGGGAAATATGATTAGCAATACTTGCATACAGGAAGTTAAGATAGCAAAATGGGTGCCCAATTACAACAATAAAAAAATCGCTCCGTCCTGCATTCACTTTATTCATTCAGCCGAGCACACGTGCACATGTTCATACTCACAGCTTAGATAGCCAATTCTGGTAATACAATTTTTAGGACATTCACCTACAGACTCGTCAAGGGCAGTCTTTGACCAAGAAATCCCCAGTTCCAAAAAGACAGGATGAATTCTCTGCTTCCGGGAACGACTCCTTGGGTGTTCTTATTTTTCGGATGTCTGTTTAGGTCACATTAAAATTGTCCAGGCACGAAACATTAACAACGAGCACAGTGTCAATAGCTTAGGTTTCTAGAATTGAGGAATGTCAGATCGGTGTCTACTTTCAGGAAAGGACTATATTTGGTCACCACACACCTAGTCGAAACTCCGTCGGAATGTTACTGGCGTTAATATGTTACTTGCCACAACGGCTAAATTTGTACATAGAGTTTGTGCAGAAAATCTGATCTGGCTCAAAGGCCCAGTATAAAACATTTAGTCTTTAATAAAACCCGTTTGTGAGAGTTGTACTCTGTCTATTAATGAAGACACACGCACTGTCAGACAGGTGTTAACTTGTAAACCCACGTAGTTAAAAAGATAAAAAATGTTTATGTTTCTCACAGGTATGTCTCTGTCCTAAAACGCTGGCAAAGTTTGGGTACCACAGTTTCACTATATGTAAATGGAAAGAACACATATCAAATAATTATACATACTATAACTGATAATTTAAACTGCAAGCGTAGCTTGTCTTATAGTTTAACACTTCCCGTGGAATAGGTTATAGTTAAAATCAAACATCCTGAATTAGGAATACCTACGCATTCCGTCAATACTCAAGATGTAGCAGTCATTTAATAAGTTAGTTTTAAAATATTCTCGACTGCGTATTAGCAGTTAAATTAAATCCATTATGGCTACATGATTTTAAGCTAGAAATTATAATTTATTCCGCTTTCCACTGTAACTCGTCGACTAGAGAATATAACAGGCTTAATAATTTAACTCTCTGCACAAATCTAACTAGCAAAATGAAACAAGCGATTTAACACTTTAACACTCACAAAATACTAGATAAATAATATAAGATTTACCTCAACACAGAACTACTAAGAACTTAAACCACTACGATCATACTAAATGACATCTCTATTAACAGAGATTCTAGAAATCGAACGAAGGCTTGTTCTAATCTTGACTGCGAAGTTACTGAGTGAAAATGAAATCTAACTCTCTCTAGTATATATGAAAAAACCAGACAAAGATGTGCGCTATTTCCGAAAACTACGCAATAGCCTCCCCTTCTCTTAACACTTACGGTAACTCCAAGAGGCTGTCGTAAACTGCCACTTTGCGTCTCTGACACCTCCGTCTAAGAAACGGCCGAAGCGCTACGTGTCAGATGCAAATGTAGACAACTTGTCTGCACTGCAGGCGTAGTTTTTGCACCTACGTTAACAAACTGACCGAGAAGCGTGCGTGTCATGGAAAAACCCAGACTCTATGTCTCATTCCCGAGCGCTGCGTGAGTGTCATATCACACTTTACTCTGAGAGAAACGTTAGTGTCAGGTGAAAATGCTAGACGTTATGACACCTAGCCTGACGAAACGCCCGCGACATGAGAAAAGTACAGACGCATGTCTGCTATCTCTGTCTGCCCAGACGAGTATTCACACGTTCTATCGTCCACTGACATCTAATGCAATAGAATGCATTTAAACGCTCTCTCTCTCTGACACGTTATGTCATAAATGCGTTGACCAGTATGAGAAAGAAAATAATTTTCGCAAACGAATGGATGCGAAAAATACAGGAAAAAGGTAAAGAGTGATAATAAAAATAGAGGATACGGGTGAAAGAAAAAGAAGAGGATACAGGCAATTTAAATGATCATAAAACCTCTGTGACAGAACGTCCCCCCTTTAAGATATGGAAGCACTCCATGTCTACGTTATGGAATTAAATTTCCTATATCCGTAGCTTCAGGGTGTCTGTCTTCTTCCCTCTCATCTCCCCCCTCCATCTCTGTGCAAGTCCAACTCATGAAGTCTGCCCCAACATTTTGTTTACCTGGAATGTATTCGACTTTAAAGGAATATACACTTAGCAGCAGTGCCCAGCGCATTATTTTCGCATTAAATTCCTTATTAGCACCGAGAAACGCCAGTGGGGCATGGTCGGTCTGCACCGTGAATGTCGCTCCGTAAAGGTATTCATGGTGCCTCCTTATACCATGAACTAATGCGAGACATTCTCTTTCCACTGTGGAGTAGTTTTGCTCTGCCTTATTCAATTTACGACTGCCGTATGCCACTGGGAATAGCTGGTTCGGATCGTCATCTCCCGCCTGAAGCAGAGTTGACCCAATGCCTTGACCTGATGCATCAACGCGCAATACGAAGGGTTTGGTAATATCAGGCAGTCGCAGAATTGGATATTCAGACAACTGTTTCTTGAGCGTGACGTAAGCGTCTTCGCACTTTGGATCCCAGATAATTCTCTCCGGTCGCCCCTTTTTCGTAAGGTCAGTAAGGGGTGCTGTTAAACCATTGACGTTTTTGATGAATTTCTGGTAGTAAGCACATAGCGATAGGAACGATCGCGTTTCTTTCTTCGTCCTTGGCCTCTTCGCTGCACGTATCTTCTCTACGTTCTTAGCAACTGGCCACATAGCACCGTGAGCAATGGTGTGCCCCAGGAAGTCAAGTTTTTCGAAGCCGATTAAGCATTTGCTAGGTCTAGCTGTGAGTCCAGTTTCCTGTAGTCTCCTGAGCAGCATCTCGACCGTAGCAATGTGTTTGTTGACTCCGTTTTATGGTTGAGTACAGTTTATACTGGTGAAGAGGTAGCTTCAAACGCAAATGGTTAAAATGAACGAATGTCAACAATATTCTTCAAACGAACTTCAACAAGTAGTGTTGAACTGGGTGAACTGGGCAAGTACTGGCAGTACATAAGTCGGTGATGACTGTACATAGATTTTATTCAACATGACACATACGGAGTGGACAAGACTAACATCGTCACAGGCGCAAAGATCATACATCAGCATAATGGTAATTACTTTTAAAGTTCCTGAAGATTCTCTACCAATAAAGTCCTCTGACTCAAGTGACTAAGGATCACAAAACTGTTACCGTATAATATTCTTCTCATTCAAGTCCATTGACCTTCCTTCAAGGACGTCTATCATGGTAACGTATTCATACTCCAGGATAAAAATCTTCCATATCATACTTCACAATCCCATACGTTCTCCAAAACATAACGTTAGATAGCATATAGTTTCAAACAAAGTCATACACGATAATACGAACAGGTTAGAGATTCCAGTTGACTAACCTCTCCCATTCTATGCCACGCTTCTGGCATTGTTGAATGTACGGCATATAAAATATGAAGCATACGAATAAATAAACTGGTTTACACGTAGGTATTATTCCTCTACGGTAATCTAATATGACCACCGACTCCGTCTGTCCATTCTAGGAAATTACATGCTAAGATGACTTCCCGCTAGACTACAACTGGGAGCGGCCTGATACTTTAGTTTACGGCAATAAATATACAAATATAACCGGGGCGACACTTACATGATCCTTCCATCATTGGCTTCGTCAAGAATACCAATTGAATCAATATAACATACTGGCTTATACAAAACTGCCAGAAAATTCCAATAATCTATATCTCGGACATAACAAAGTCCGCACTGCCCCGTTCAAAACATGACGTCACAATCCCCAAACTAGGTTACCCGTGCGTCCAAAGCAACTCACACTGCATTGTGCACGTCAGTGCGTGAATCAATCGAACGCACAAATAATAAAATATATAAAGACTGGTGCGTACATTTGGCAGGACCGAAGACTACCCCCTTAGGTAATAAATGTACGTAACAGCTCCCTTATCACCTCCCCTTAAAAAAATTAATTCTATTAATTTTTTTGAACTTAATACCCGAGAGAGGTGAGTCAAAACTACCACAAGATATGAAATGCATAAAGTTATATCATATTAAGAAAAGAATATTAAACGAAATCAATATAACTAAATGATAGTATGCATTAAAGCACACATCCACAATCGACCTACTTTGGAACGATGTGGTAATATTCGAAGTAAAAACAAGTTTGAAAATGAAAATGAAAAAAACCATAAAAAAAAAAAAAGATGATAATAAAATTCAACTAAGTTTTCAACAAAATTTGAAACATATGATTTCAAAAATGAAAATGAACAGCAACACTGATGATGATCAATGACAAGAGAATCAATAAAACAGAAAAATTGAAAATACAATGTGCAAAAATGAAGCAATGCAAAATTAAACACTTTAAGAATCAACACACTTAATGTTTTCTAACACTAGTACGGTTGACTAGTGATCTAACAGTGAGATATCATAACTAAGACCCGTGAATGTAGGTATTACCTGACAACTAAGAAAGTTAGTTTGTGTGTGATCCATAATCAATTAAATAGATTAAGTTGAATTAATCTAATTTATATATTCCTTAATTACTAACAAATAACTAGTTAACAATATATTCTAAGTAATTTCAATATCCCTATCAATATGTCACTGTTCCGTTACAACTAGTTAGTAATCGACGAGATAATGTTCTCAATGTTCCATACACGATATAATATATTCTCTAACACGTTATGTAGTGTAATATGTTCCATAGGAATAACAAATGTATATTTGTCGCTCTTAACAATGTTGCCATATTAATAAAAAGTTACTGTAGTACCAATGTTCTCGTTCTAATAAAACGTTAATATAGTATCAATAACAATGTACAAAGTTATTCATGTTATCGGTGAGGATGTTCCAACATCTGGAAGTGGTTTAGTTTCGACACGTTCACTTGGGCATCTTGATAGACAGTCTGCGAACACATTCTGCACTCCAGGAATAGCTCGTATCTCAAAATGGAACGGTTGAAGCGCTATAGCGTAACGCGCTGACTTTGATGACTTAACGTTCCCTGTATTCAGTGCGGTAAGAGCTTTCTGGTCAGACTCCACCACAAAGTGTGATCCGAGGAGATAACGATCCAGTTTAGTGATTGCCCAGACAAGAGCAAGGAGCTCTTTATCCAGAACGGAATATTTCGTCTCGCTCGGCGTGAGCTTTCTGGATACGTACATAACCGGAAATAAGGTGCCGTTATATTCCTGCATCAAAACTGCAGCAATAGCGTAAGAACTTGCATCACTGCGAAGAACAAAGGTGAGATCTTTGTTAGGCAACCTTAAAAAAGGTGCATTTGAAAAAAATTGTTTTTTTATAGTCTAACGCCGTTTGGTGATCCTGCGACCACTTTATTACATTAGATGTGCCTTTCTTCAGTAGAGACGAAAAAGGTGCAGTTATAGTAGACAAATGAGGGATGAATTTTGAATAGAACTGTATTAGTCCTAAAAGCGACCTAACTTGTTTTTTTTTGTCTTAGGTGCTGAGATGTTTAAAATTTTAGAGACGTTACTGTCTTCTGTATACATGAAACCATGACCTATGCGGTGACCCAGAAATGAGATGTCATGAAAACCGACAAAAGCCTTTGAAGGTTTCGCTGTTAAGTTATAATCCCGTAAGGTAGAAAGTAAAGATTTTAAACCCTGAATATGTTCATCCCAAGAGTCACTGAAAAGACAGATGTCATCTATATAAGTAATGACATCGGGACGATGAGACAATATGCGGCGCATCATGCGTACAAAGGTAGCTGGCGCATTCATTAACCCGAATGGCATAAAATTCCATTGAAAAAGACCCCGTGGTGTCGAGAAAGCGGTGAATGGCTTTGCTTTAGGAGTGAGTGGCACTTGCCAATATCCCTTTGAAAGGTCAAATTTCGAAAAGAATGTAGCATGAGATAATCTCTCCAATAAGTCATCTAAAAGAGGTAATGGTTCCGCATCGAATTTTGTAACTTTGTTTAATTTCCTGTAATCTACGCAAAGACGTATATTGTTGTCTTTCTTCCTAATGATTACCATGGAAGAAGAATATGGTGATGAAGATGGTTCAATTATATTTAATTGGAGCATCTCATCCAATTCCTTATCAACCTTATCACGAAAGTGTAAAGGAATAGGATATGGGCGAACTCGAATAGGCGTATCGTCAGTCAGAATAATGTCATGTTGGATGACTGACGTATGACCTGGGATGTCAGTGAGGACATCCTCATACGAGTGTAGAATATTAGAGACTTGCTGACGTTGATCAGCCGAAAGAGTAGATGAGATCGTAACATCATTCCATTTCTCAGTGGAATGGAGTGGTACAACTGGTATTGGTAGTTGTACATCATCGAAAGAAGATTCTTCTTCTTGGATGACTGACAAACTAGAATAGTGTTGAATGAATAGGAGGTGTAGGATCGTCAGTTGCCTGAAACACTGACTGTAGATAATCAGGACGTGAGTAATACTCCTTCAACATGTTAATGTGGAAGGTTTTATGTTTACCATTAACATCAACGATGTAGTCGACATCGGATATTCTTGAGATGATCCTGAAAGGACCTCTCCAGGTAATTAAAAGACGATTGTTATGCGCAGGTAGTAAGACAAAAGCTTCATCACCAGGTATGAGCTGGCGAAGACGTCTATACTTGTTTGCAAATAGACGAGCTTTTTCTTTGGCTTGTTCAGATGATGCAGTAGCTAGTCTACAAGCATCTATGATTCTCTTTCTCAGAGAGATCACATACTCATAAGAGGATTGAGTTTCCTCTTCAATATTCTCGTCAACCAATAAGTCGTGGATTAACGACATAGGACCGCGTGGTTGCATGCCAAAAACAAGCTGGAATGGAGAAAACCCCGTTGCTTGATTTTGTACTTCGCGATACGCAAAGAGACAAGCGGGTAGGACCCGATCCCAGTCTTGGGGATGGTCTTGAGTCATCTTACCCAACAACTGCTTGAGTGTCCTATTGAGACGCTCAATTAACCCATTTGACATCGGATGATAAATAGAACTTAGAGATCTGTCTATACCTAATGTCTTCATAACTTGAGACATGGATTCAGAAATGAACTGAACCCCATGATCCGACAAGATTTTCCGTGGAAAACCAATGCGTGAGAAGATTAACATCAATGCCTCTGCTACACTGGCAGATGAAGTGTTCTTGAGAGGGATGGCCTCAGGCCAACGAGTGCACATATCAATGCACGTAAGGATATGCGTATGCCCTCTAGCAGATGGAAGTATCGGACCAATAATGTCAATGGCCATTTTATCAAATGGTCTAATCGGGATGTCCGCAGCTTGAATAGGAGCCGCATGAAATGGACCCCGTACCTTAACTTCCTGACATATCAAACAGGACCGACAATAGAGAGTGATGTCCCTATGAACGCCTGGCCAGTAGAATGCCGAAAGCACTCTGGATTTGGTACGCGAAAAACCCATATGGCCCGCACATTGCGAGTCATGCGCATGTCGTAATATACGAGATCTCATAGAGGATGGGACTAAGATCTGATAACATAAGGATGAATCCTTTTCCCGTATTACTCTCACCAAAATCCCATTTTTAAGTATAAAATCATGTCTAGATTTTGCAAGTTTGTTGCTTGTATTCTTTTTGTTAACATACTGAAAAAATTTTTTTTAATGAATCATCATTCTTTTGCAATGTAGCAAACAACTCCCGTGAAATAGGAGCATCATCATCACAAGTGGTATGAACTATAGGTTCAATAGGTGTATCATGCGACATATTAGTAGCTTGCGCTCTAGTCACTACTGCATTTGCAGTTTGAATATGTCGCTCTTCCCATTCAGCAATTTGCTGTGGTGTACACTCTTTAATACCATGTATGCGACCAAGTATTACATCACATATTGGATTTGGAAGAAGACAAGCCTGGATCTGTCCTGAAAAAAATGGTGTATGAAGTGTTATAATGGCTGTGGGAAATGTTTCCACAGTTCCGCCAAACGTCACACATTTCACAACCCTGCCCGTCGCACAACTTGGGTTGATCAGCGAAGTCCGGACGCCCACAGTGGTACAACCTGAGTCGAATAAAAGAGAGCATGAAATATTGTTAACAAATCCTCTGTTAAACTTAAGAGAGCCCTGTCCCTGGTGTACTGACGCAGCAGTGGCCGTACAGACTGCAGGTAGACT